>JAWWML010033960.1:0-11451 GCA_035047165.1 Ormyrus rosae
CCAGCTATTGCCCTCTCTCTTTTATCCTGTCCTCAGCGCTTTAGGCAGAAGGCGCAGTCTATCTCTATAAGTCTATGGGTTCGACAAAGTTCGAACGCCGGCTGGACTTTGCACGCAACGTCGCGTGCGCAAAGACACAGCGCCGGCGCAGCGTACGGGAGATCGGCGAAGCCAGCGAGCACGAGCGACAAAAGAGACTCCGTTCCGATCCTTCGACCGAAGCAGACCGTTTCTGGGCAGCTCGCGCCAAGGACTAGTGCCAGGGCAACCGCACGCAATAGGAACAGCTTCGGGAGAAGAGGCCACCAGAACTCGATGACCTCAACAACAGTAAGGATTTCTAAATTTTATTTGTAGGCGCTCCATATACGAGCATCGGTCGTGTGCGCGAGCATTTCCTCAGCTTCTCTAAGGAATCTGCACCCCGCTTTCCGCGTTAGCCGGTTTAGATTTATAAGTTTATAAATTAATAGTTAATTTAGTTTATCGCTGCGTCGAGCAGCTGGCGCCCATCTTTTATTTAATAAATAAATATCTAGTTTTACATTTAACATCTTTAATAATAATTATTTCTACCCAGTACCTTCCCCTAACGATAATCAATTCTATTAGACTCTAAGTAAATCATCTTATATTGACCAGAATAGAATCATGTGCACACGCTTGAGCCAGTGTGTGTGCACGCTTAATAAAAATATCGTTATAAAATGGCTCCCGCACCGTGGGGCTCGCCGAGACGCAAAAATCTGGCTTAGAAAATTTTGTGCAATTTTTAAAAGTTAATTCTCGTGTTCGCGAGTGAAAAGTGACCGACATCGCGATCAGAAAATCGTGCATGAAAGTGAAATTCATCGCGCCGATGCTCGTAAAGCGCGTGTTTGTAAATCGCGCCAGGCAGTAAATCGCATTTTTTCGCGACTATAAATTCATTTATTATTTATTAAAAAGTGATTGTAAATCGCATTCGGCGATAGAATTTTTTATAGTATCTGAATATTATTTCATCAAGATACAAAGTGGGCATTGTAGAGTGTTTGTGCAGCGAGAAAGTTCTTGGAATTCTCGCACGAAAATAGTGAGACAAATCCTAGTCAAGTATATTCAACGCGTAGTATAAAGTCGTAAAATCTTTTCGTTTGTTTCTAGTTTTAAAAATTAATAAATCTTTTGAATTTAATAGCATTAAAATTTCGAATTTGTGAAATTTGAAAAATAAATAGTAAAATTTTTTTAATATAGAAAAATAATTAAAATTCTAAACATAAAATGACTTATAAAATTTGTCAAGAATTTAATTAAATAAATTTAAGATCTTGAAATTACAGAAGTATTAGTTAATAAAATTTTCGAAATCTGTTTAAAATATAATTTCTGAATAAAAAAATTGACTATTAAAAATTTTGAAAACTAATTTTGACTAGAACTTGATAAAGAAAAATTTTGACTAGCGTTTGAATCGTATATTATTGCACACACTCGCCCGAACATCGAAAGGTAACATTTTGATTATTAAAATATATGAATTGAATTTATATAATATTATAATTACTTTTGCAATATCATTTTGTTTATCGTATGTTTGCTTTTTTCCACAATTTGAATTTGTCTATACTGCCTATCGTTGTTCTTCCCCAAAAACCCAACCTATCGACCATTGCCAACCCCAAATTACACATTATTGTAACTAATTTATTGTCTCGCCTAGTATCGTCTTATTTTTAAGTTTATCATTTATCGTTTTATCGGCACTTCCGTAACTTGCGCGCTTGAAATTTGTAAAGTTTTAGATTTTTCGACCGGAGTTTTGAAAGCATGCTGCAATTTTAAAAGTTGATTTACTCGCATTAAATCTTGAAATTTCAATTTTGAATTTCGATTTCGCATTCTTCAAATAGTTTTGTGCTATTATTCGCAAGGTCAGCATGCCTCGATTCAGTAAACATTGCGTAGAGTAACAGGACTCACCAAACATTACATAACGTAGGATAGTCGCGACTTTTGCTTCTTTAGATAATTCGGTATTTCGAAGCAATAATAAAATTTTGCTCGCAATATTGGCGAATTACATTTTTCTTTTCAACATTCGACAATCGGCTGACGATTTTTGCCGAGCAGCATTGCTACCGGTTTCCAAAATCTAAAAATCAGAATTTCGAATTTAATATTTTTAAATTGCTGCCCAGTTGAAAGTTTTTCGGCGTGAATATTTCGACGCTCGAAATTTCTTGGCCTTGAGTACACGCCGGAACGGAGTCAGTAGGGCTTTATACTCGGCCGAGGCTAGTCGCGTGTTTACAAATACCGCGTATAAGCTAGCATTTGTAATTTTGTCGTCTCGAAAGATTTTTATAGTCGCTGTAGCACGAAGCTACAAGCCGCTTTATTACACGCTTTGAAATAATACGCGTCTAAATTATTGTACGCGATTAATTATTTAGAATTTGTTTTTTTTTTTTACAGTTCCTACCGTTTCGAATAGTAATTTTATCCCAGAGAATGTAAATAATTTAAATCATCCGTACTCTACTATATCGAATACCGCGTCTACCGCTTTGAATGCGAATTCGAGTAATCTTAATGGTGAATTTTCACCTCACGCGAATCCACAACTTGTAAATAATTTTTAAAGTTCAAATTTAAATAATTTGCTGAATTCAAACATAAATAATTTGCAAAACTCAAATTTTAATTTTAATACCGGATTCGCGCTCCCTAATTCGAATGTTAATACCGAACAAATGCGTGTCAATTCGAATTTAAATAATAATTTTAATAATAATAATCACAACCGGAATCAGATTAGATCATCGAATTTAAATTAGTTACCACAACATAGCATGCCAGCGTTTGGAAACATTTAAATCAATTCGGAAATTCAACTTTCGGAACCTCAGCACATGATAGTACATATCAACGCGAGACGCGCACGTGCAACATTCTCAAGCAGTGGAACGTTAAGTTCTCAGGAGGACTGAAAGAAGACGTAGATGATTTCATTGAACGTTTAATCGAATGCCAGGAAAGAATGGGATTTCCTGATTGTGACGTCATTCGTATGATTCCAGCAATTTTAAGTGGATCAACTCTTACTTGGGCACGGCCCCTTTACAGATCGTGGAGATTACTTGACGAATTTGTTGATGCAAGTCGCATACAGTATTGGGTGCCGGATTATCAGCTTCGCTTGGAAGACGAAATCAAAGCACGCACACAGGGTCCCAATGAATCGATTGCTGCATATTTGTCTGGAATTCGCGTATTATTGGATAAGGTAGCGCCCAAGTTGTCCGAGGAAGCTCAATTGGATCGCGCTTACCGAAACTACATCCGCAATTTTTCAAGCAGATCCTTCAATCACAGTTCTCGTCATTCCAATAACTTCAGCAGTTGGGACAACAGATAGAACTTCTCGTCGAAAGGGTGCGCAAATATAGGCTTCCACCTACGCCGGATGAATCTCTCGTCCCGAAACCCGCGTGCTATGGCCCGTATCGAAGATCTCGAACGGCGGCACTATAATTTTAAGTCAATTTTAATTGATGGTGGTGCAAATGATTCCTATATAGGCCCTGCACCTGCGGCACTCATTTCGTCAATAATAAAGCCAGCAACTTCTTATATGGTTATGCCAAATGGTAAGCTCGACAAGGCAAGTGGCTATGTAGAGTTGAATTTCAATATCGATAACAACTGGACAGTAGGTCGTTTAAATTACTCTGCTTCACTCAATTACGACTTAATTCTTGGAGTCCTCTTGCTAGAGGACCTTAAAATAAATGTCGATTTCGGAAATCGAACTTGGCGCACGCCCGCCAACATCGTTCGACATTTCTTTCCGAAAAACTGCGGAACTGGAGCTTTATTAGCAACCGCCACCATTGCTGGAGTTGCAGAGACGACCGATCACCAGAAACAGCGTTTATTGGCGCTCGTAGATTCTATTCTACCTCCATCAGATGGAAAACTTAAAGTGGCAAATATCATGCCTCATAATATTAATGTGCAAGGTCACGAGCCTATTAATCAAAAAATGAGACGAATGCCGCCTAAATTACTTGAAAAGGCTCATACAGAAATTGACAGAATCCTCGCTGATGGCATTATTGAGCCTTCAACGAGCGCGTGAAGTTTTTATCCGGTCATTGTGCCGAAAAAGGATGGTAAAATCCGCTTCTGCATTGATTATCGAGCTCTCAACCATGTAACTAAAAAGGATGCGTATCTGCTCCAGCACATGGATGTATTATTAGACAATTTGAGAGATGCTCGATATTTATTAAAAATTGATCTTAGTCAAGCGTATCATCAGATACCGCTAGACATGTTTAGCAAAGAATATACTGCTTTTTCAGTCCCTCAGAAAGGCTTATTATTTCAGTATACGCGTTTGCCTTACGGGCTTACAAACGCACCAGCCTCTTTTCAGAGGGCAATGGACTCAGTATTTGGACCTGAGTGGCAGCCGTCCGTTTTTGTCTATATGGACGGTATAATTATTGCCACTCACACCTATGAAGAACATGTTGCACAAGTGACAAAAGAGCTGAAACGACTAGCGCAAATGGAATTGCAGATTAATAGAGAAAAATCTGAATTTTGTTGTCCCCAAGTTAAGTATTTGGGATACTTGGTAGACAAAAAAGGCCTTAAATCAGATCCGGAAAATATTGCTCTGATCTTGAATTATCCAGCGCCACGTAATCTTACGCAGCTTCGCACCTTCTTAGGAATGGTCGGCTGATACGGCCGCTTCATTAAATCGCTAGCCGATATTCGTCAGCTTCTCACGCATCTTCTTAAGAAGAATGTTCAGTGGCACTGGGGCCCTGAACAGCAACATGCTTTTGAGTCTCTTAGACTTTTGCTCACGCAAATGCCAGTGCTAGCAAGGCCGGATTTAAGTAAACCGTTTACTCTTCAAACAGATGCTAGTAGCTACGCACTTGGCGCAGTTCTCAGCCAAAATTTTAACGGTGAAGAGCACCCAGTAGCGTTTGTAAGTAGAACTTTAACCAAGGCAGAGAACAATTATACTGTCACGGAAAAAGAGTGTTTAGCCGTCATATGGGCCGTGGAAAAGTTTCGAGCTTGGCAAAAAATTCACAGTGATCACCGATCATAGCAGTTTGAGATGGCTGCATAATTTTCGGGATCCTGCGGGCCGACTAGCAAGGTGGGCCACTAGTTTGCAGGCTTACGATATGGAAATAGTCCATCGTAAAGGTGCTTTGCACAAAGTCCCAGATGTACTTTCGAGAGCGCCCTGCGAAGACTCCACTCCCGTTGCTACACTCGTCTCAGTCGATCTTGATGACTGGTATGTAAATAGAATTAAATTAGTCGAAGATTGTCCGGATAAATTTCGGAATTGGAAGGTCGAAAATGGCCTGCTTTATAAGCATCGGCCTGACCCTTTGATTGATCTGCTCTGCCCGGATCTTGATAGCTGGAAACTAGTTGTTCCCCTAGCTGATAGGGAGCGGGTCTTATTCGAAGCTCACAATTTACCCTCAAGGGGCCATCTAGGAGCTGAAAAGACGCTTCATCATCTGCTTCAATCATATTTTTGGCCTCTGAAGAAAGATGTTATTAACTACGTCAAAAGATGTGTAGATTGTCAACTACATAAAGTGTTGCAAAAAGCCCCTATGGGATTAATAGCTCAAAGAAAAATTGAAGGCCCTTGGACGACAGTAGCTGCTGACATCATGGGACCCTTACCCCCTAGCAAGGGACAATATCGTTATATTGTAGTGTTCCAAGACTTATTTACTAAGTATGTGGAAATTAAACCTCTTCATAAACCAACAGTGCAAGCTATTGTTAAAGCTTTCGAAGAGTTAGTCATTTTCGCTGGGGATACTTAAAGTATTTTGTCACTGATAATGGGACTGAATTTTCCAATAAATTGGTCACGCCAAAAATGGACGAATTAGGTATCGTTCAGAAGTTAATAGCACCGTATCATGCACAGGCAAACCCTGTTGAACGTGTAAGTAGAACGCTAAAATCTATGATTTCAATTTTTGTTCAAAGCGATCACCGCGACTGGGACCTATATTTAAACGAGTTTGCATTTGCGATGAACACTTCTGTTTATTCTTCGACGCAATCGACTCCAGCATTTTTTAATTTGGGTCGTAATCCTCGGCATATGCCGAAACTTAGGCAATCGGTTGGCTCCCATGTATCCTTTTCCTCCTTAAGCCCTGAAGACTGGGCAAATAGATTAAAAAGACTCCCAGCCTTATACGACTTGGTGAATAAGAATCTTAAAAAGGCAAACGAAAGGCAGGCAAAATACTACAACGCTCATCGTCGTAATGTTGTTTTTAAAACAGGAGATTTCGTGTGTCGCCGCAATCACGTTTTATGTTCTGCGACTGACAGTTTTGCCGCTAAACTCGCCTCTAAATTCGTTGGCCCTTATAAAATAGAAAAAGTTCTTTCACCAGTCGTATATGAGCTTAGGGATGTTCAAAGTTCAAAGAGGGTAAAAGCACATATTTCTGACTTAAAACCTTACTTTGATCCCAATAATAATTGCTCCAATCTCTCAACAGCCAATATCAATCACGATGAAAGGAAGAGGCAGGGGAAGAGGCCTAAAGCTTCCCAAGACGCCGCCGAAAAAGCCAGGCTTGTCGCGACGTCTGTAGCCCAAGACGGTACAACTTACGGCCCAGGCATCAATGTTCTAATGAAGAACGCTCGCAGGTCGGCCCAGGGGCCAAGTCACCTGATACAGATGAGCGACAGCTTCACGGGATTCGATCTCATCGAGGACAGAGAGACGGAAGCAGCAATTTCGCTAAGCGAGTCCGTGGGCGACCCCGCAAGCTTAGAAATTAATCGCCACCCTACTCGTGGAATTGGGAGAGGTTTTACGCGATATCGCTCTCCGTCACCCGTCCTGAAGACGTTTCACCACAGAAGAGTTTACGTCAAAAATCGGCAACGTCACGCGCTAAATCCTCGGATTTAACTTATGACCCAGTTGCTCGCCGCTACTGATAGCTGGTTTGGGCCATGCCCGTTTAAGCCATGCAGCTTCATAACGCTGAATCAGCCGATTTGTGAACATAAGTGACCGCCGAGATCATTAGATAAATCGGCGTATATAATTTTCGATCCTATCGACAAACCTGCAAAAATTGATCCACCCCAGATCAATAAACCCCACCCCTCTCGCCCCCAATCACCACCTCCTAAAAACAAAAAGAAACCGAAGAAACGAGCCTCACCGCCGAAGAAAGATCCGCCTATTATTATTGTCAGTGATCCAGTAAAAGGCAATGTTCAACATACATACGGTGACCATATTACGTTCACACGTAATACCGAAACGTAAGTTACTGAGCATGAACTGCGGGAAGTGGCACAAGAAGAGGAAACAAGCGATTCTCCACAGCAACAAAACTACGATTCGCCACAAAAGCAAGGTATTTCGCATAAAAGCGTAAGCTATCAGAATGCTTCGTAGACGACACCGCAACCCGTTCCTGTTTGCTCATTGGGTCCACAGCAGAGTGGAGTATACCCAAGCACGCCCATTTGGAATATGAGATCTTTGCTAAATTTGCCTCAGTCGCTTTCGCGCCCTAAAAAGGATTATCCAACAATTTATGATTTAGAAAAAGATAAGGACAGGGTCGAGCCTTTATCACTTCAAGAACAATGGCGAATATCAATGCAACACCAGGCAATGCAGAACTTGGCACCTTAGTATTCAATGAGTGCAGCATTTCCGCAAAGCCAGGTAAATAGGCAATCTGTTGCACCGCAACGACCAATTGGTGCTGCTTTTGCACAGCAGCAGCCCTCAATTCAGCCTGCTTATTTTCGTCAAGATCCGCCACCTATGGCGCAACCTAGTTATTTGCGGCAAGATCCGCAAAATGTGGCTCAAACCACTTCTTCTCGTCAGGATCTGCCGCATAGCCATTGTCAGATACCCAAGAAGCACAAGTTTTGTACCGGTGCGGCCGTCGCAATACCGACGTACACGGCTGTCCTACGTGCCCCGAAAGGCCACTACTTTAACCGTTGTTTAGCAGGGGGGAGAGGACCGCTCAGAGCGCTCGTCCTAGCGGCACACCTTGTTGTGTAACATTGATTGTAACTCTGCAGAGTACGCACGTGGAAGCGCAGAGCGCCCCAATTATGATTATAATGCCTGGATCTACGGTGTACATGGGTCCAAAACCCCAGAACTAAGCTCGTCGTTTCTTTAAATCCTATCATTTTTTTCTCTCTCTTCTCCCCCTATCGCATACCGTAACTTTACTCCCTATCGTTGCCTTATTCATTGTAAATCCCCCTACCGTTGCCTCTAATGAAAAATTACCGTTTCCTAGTATAAATGTACCGTAATTAGTAAATTTCGTAAATGTTTTATTTCTGGCTCCTTGCAGATTTAAATCCTATTCTTATTTCGATTTTATCCTATTTTGCCTCATTTGCAAAAGAAATTGTTTTTTTACGCGTATTTCTATGGCATAAGCATTTGGTTGTATCTCGATCGAATTTTATTCGATAACATTAAAATCATATAAACCAAACACTTGCTATCACGCGGAGGCCTGCAGCTGGATGCGGAATTCTTACTGTTTTAGTAAAAGTGCAAAAAGCACGAATTGATCGCTCCTGCTGGCCTTGTCTCTTAGCGTCCTATTTTTGATATTAATAGTGTATTAATTAGTTTCAGGTTTCACTGCGATAAACTGCAAAAATGCGAGCGTTTAGTTATGTAAGACTAACAAGAAGCCAAAGAAGAAATACTAACAAAATGAAGTATTACTCATTTTCTTTTCACTGTGTGATAATTCTCACCAAAGAATTGTTTGCGAAAAACTATAAATACTCAATATATGATATGCAAACAATTTATTTTTGATAAATCATCTTTATTTTTAGTAATAAGGTTTATTGTTTGATTTTTGCTTTAAGACTTAAATTGCTATTTAGCGCCAGCTAGCTCTCGAAAAATAACGGTCCTAGCGACCTCATTAGCGTTATTTATAAATCAGCGAGCTATCGAGTTCGACGTTTCTTTTTTTAGTTTTAGAATTTCGTTCAATAGTTTCTAAGTCTCGTTTGATACTCTTAAAGTTTAGTTATTATTTGAAAGACTTAAATTTGCGTATAGGATCGGTAGGAATAGGTACTTTATCTTTTTCGGGTTGTTAGAGTTTAGCTTCTAAGGTCGGCTGTATTGAAGGGTTAGTGAATCGACAGTTGCTCTTTGAGCTTTCGAACCGCTCCTTACCCCGCGTTTCGTTTAGCAGGGGGGAGCTTGTAACAGTACAAATTGTACTAGATACAATTATTATTAATTATCATTATTTATGATTAATCGCGTGGTTCAGCTGCCCAGAACAGCCGATGCTCGATGCGTTCATTTAAGTTCCCTTTAGCCAAGCGAATGACTAAAGGGAAGAACAGGCTGTCGAAGCAGCCTTTAGAATCATTTAGAATGGGGCAATTCAAGAAAGAAGAAGAAGTAAACGACCCTCTAGCAACCAACCTCCAAATTTACCAAGGAAGCCGAAGCGACAAATAAAACAACACGAATCTTGCCTCCTCGTGCCAAAGGCGTAGCCGGCTCTTGTAAGCCAAGCCTTGCTGTTTACTCCAGCAAGCTGCTCTTGAAGATCTACAAAATACAAGCTTTTGATTAAGCTGCACTGCCGGATCTCCAAACACCAGCAGCTGCAAATACATAAACGGAGAGGCGACATAATCTCAGTATAGGCGCGACGTCAACATACGCCGCTGAAGAGGAGCATCTCCGATCACATTCTGCAATTCTAGTCGAAGCATCATTCCAGAGCAGCAGCATTCAACATTTTAAATTTTCGCGGGTGTGCATAGACACTCGCGACTATACCGATTCGACAAAGTTCGAACGCCTGCTGGACTTCGCACGCAACGTCGCGTGCGCAAAGACAC
This sequence comes from Ormyrus rosae, assembly GCA_035047165.1. Classification (NCBI taxonomy): domain Eukaryota; kingdom Metazoa; phylum Arthropoda; class Insecta; order Hymenoptera; family Ormyridae; genus Ormyrus; species Ormyrus rosae. The sequence goes on from JAWWML010033960.1 coordinate 9,952, forward strand.
AGCGCAGGCGCGGCGCGCGGGAGATCGGCGAAGCCAGCGAGCACGAGCGACAATAGAGACTCCGTTCTGATCCTTCGACCGGAGCAGACCGTTTCTGGGCAGCTCGCGCCAAGGACTAGTGCCAGGGCAACCGCACGCAATAGGACCAGCTTTGGGAGAAGAGGCCGCCAGGACTCGACGACCTCAACAACAGTAAGGATTTCTAAATCTTAGTTGTATACGAGCATCGGTCGTGTGCGCGAGTATTTCCTCAGCTTCTCTAAGGAACCTGCACCCCGCTTTTCGCGTTAGCCGGTTTAGATTTATAAGTTTATAAATTAATAGTTAATTTAGTTTATCGCTGCGTCGAGCAGCTGGCGCCCATCTTTTATTTAGTAAATAAATATCTAGTTTTACATTTAACATCTTTAATAATAATTATTTCTACCCAGTTCCTTCCCCTAACGATAATCAATTCTATTAGACTCTAAGTACATCATCTTATATTGACGAGAATAGAATCACGTGCACACGCTTGAGCCAGTGTGTGTGCACGCTTAATAAAAATCTACTATTATATTAAGAGGTTGTTGGTCTGTGGTCATCGGTCGTCCGTCGTCCGTCTGTTGTATCCCATCCCTCTCTGACATGTACTCTTCTAAATATGCACGTATATTATTATTTATATAAGTAGAAATAACGTTTCGATCCAGGACCCCGTGTATAAGAGATAGGTGAATAAAGAAATAACCACACTATCGGGGACATTTGCTGTCCAAGAACACAACGTTAGAGATATGGAACATCAAGGACTGTCTTGGAAGAATGCAAATGTCCTGGAAAGTTAGGTTTAACGCCCCAAAAAGTCCTGGAACACAACGTTAAAGAAACTTATCTTTTTTTCCACTTGATTTTTTAAAATTTTTTTTGTTTAACATTCCATTATCTGTGTTGTTCCATTGCGGTTTTTGGTCTGTGGTCGTTCGTCTGTGGTATCCCATTCCTCCCTAACATGCATTCTTCTAAATATGCACGTATATTATTATAAATTACAGTGTTTGCACATATATAATATATTAATATATTCATGTATAGATATATATCGATGTATTTTTTCACTTCATTTTTAAGATTTTTTTTTAACATTCCATTGTCTGAGTTCCGAGGTAAACGGTAATCGATCCCTGCCTAACATGTACTTTTCTAAATATTCACGTATATTATTATGAATTACAGTGCGTATTATATATATAATATATTAATACATTAATACATAGATATATATTGATATAATATGTACGTGTTTCATTTGCTTTTTTTAGCAATGTTTTATTACAAATGTTGCGTTTCGTCCCAGATCTGTTCTGTTGGACTCATCAATAAGGTATTCTATTAAACAGATATTACCTTAGATGCTATTATTTATATCGATGATCTAGAGTATTTTTTATTTTTATTGTGCAGCCGCTTTTTTTCATATACAGCGCATTAATTATATTGAAGATAAGTGCAGTAATTATG
>JAWWML010033971.1:0-11449 GCA_035047165.1 Ormyrus rosae
CGGTCATTTTTCTATCAAGATTTAAAACTTTTATAAAAAACTAAAAAATTAGTTACTTATAATGCCAATATTAACCTCAATAAATGCGACTCAATAAGTTCATCTCTGAGATATCAGTATCTAAGTTCCCAGAGGATATAATTCTAATCTATTTAAAGTGTTTACAAAAAATGTAACTAAATGAACGAAAATTTTCTTAACATTTTCAACTGACGATCTCATTTCAATGCATCTAATCTAACAAGGAGAGTATACGACATTTGAGAGTATATAACTTTTGAACAAATACAAATTTTTTTAATCGATAGGATTTGATCTCACCTTTCAAATGCTGGAAGTTAAAATACTGTACCATCAATAGTTGAAAAGTTATACGCGACTAAACAAAAATCGATTTTTCTTAAATTTTTGCTAAAAGAGCACATAACTTTTGAAAAATCGAGCGTTAGGTCGGACGGACGCGGCTTCCTTCATATTTTAACATTAGAAAACATATCCCAAAGTTGCAGGAAAATCCATTACCTAAACATGTCATATACTCTCCTTGTAAGTACATTACACAAACCACCAAAAACGTGGTCTGAGCTTGAGATCAAAATATAATTGTTGAAGATGCTCAAGAAAATCTGCATCTTGCACAGCGGCTCTCCCGCTCAGTCTTAATTCTTATTTGATAATATTTACTGTCGGCCATACTCTTCCATCAGTAAAATCAGTAAAATCATAACGAATAATATTTATATAATTAAAATTCTCTTGTTTTAAAATTCTATTGTTTAATAAGATCAAAGTTTAAATCTCAGTTAAATTACTTGCACATAATGTAAATATAATTGTTAATTAATACTCAACAATGAGTAAAGTGTTGATTCGTGCATTCTACCATCCTAATTAATATCAATCGCAAATTGATAACAAATTGAATCATGTTGATCTTCAAAAATTTTAAGGTAGCTTGTTTTTAAGGTCAAAAAAGACTTTTTAGTAATTTGACTCACGAGAGCGTCTGGTACCTTTCAATTGCATTTTGAATTTCATTAATTCATCTATTTTCTTCCAAAATAATACAACATTGTAGCTATAAATAAAATTAGAACCCATTTCACATTCGGCATTTGCGTACTCTTTAGACTCTTACTTTATATTACAAACTGATGCATTTGAAAGAAAAAAAATCGTATTGATTTAATTTAAAGCGTTATTTAATAACGTTACAGTTTTGGTATTATATAATATCTTGGACCAAATCTTCCAAAATTGCTTATTGACCTTGTAAATAAGCGTACTTAAAAGTTCTGAAGTGATGGAAAAAAATTAAGGCCAGACGCGTGATGAACAGATGAAAACACATACAAATATGGTAGTCTAATCTATTAATTGCGCAGACCACATTATGTTTTTTCTCGGTTTTCATTTGAGTAGTCATTTAAAATACATAAATGCTTGCATACAGAAAGCAATTCCACCGAAATCTTAAATATCTCTTGAAAAGAGAGCTACGTTTGAAGTGCGCAATAACAGAAAAAGTAACTCGTCAGTATATCTCGATATTGCAATGCACAGCAATATAAATATTGTCGATCGTTTCGTGCAGGGCGGCGATCGTCGCGGGCATACCTTCGTGATCCATTCTCGAAAAGCGTGATTGCTATACCGCAGCGGTCCAAGACCTGTATATCGAGTACTCGGCCGAATGTCTCTTCCCGTCCCGGACTGGTACGGCTGCTACGTCGTCGCATTTATAATGTATAAAACTCCGGGCGGCATTTCCGATGTCTATTCATCCCGACGAGGGAACAGCAATTTTTCTAGCAGTTTTTTCTTTGCTCGGGGATGTTATGGCTGTATCGTGCGGCAGGCTCGTTAAATTCCTTCGCTGCTTCGACATCCGCGTGTCTTTTGCGTGGCTCAGAGCTGATTCCTCGCTGCTGAGATTGCTGAAGAAAACCCTGGGGTTCGTTCGAGCTTTATGCGCTTTAATGACAGGATATTAATCTTTGTGACAGTTTCTTGCTTTATGGGTAGAAGTGCTGTGCATAATTCTAACTGAGAAATGTTTGACCAGGTTTATGAATTTTAATTCTGTATGAGTACAATAATAATTATAAAATTTGGTAGTTTGGATATTTTTTTAATAATATGATAATAATAATATGAAAATAGTTTAGAGTTTAAAGCAAATATTTAGAAATAGATACATAAATTAAGTTAATGTTTTTTTTATTAAAAGTTTTAGGTAAATAAATTTGTATTTTAATTTTTAAATTAAAATAAACCGTCGTAAAGTCGTAGTCATAGTCATCACTATTTTCCTTAAATGTAGTTATTTATTTTATTTAAAAACTGTGCTTTTTAATTAAAATTATACTTTGCAATATTTTTATCAACCAATTAATCATATTTAATTTAATAGTATTTCTTTAGTTCTTATATAGAGTTTATATAAAACAATTGGAAAAAAATATTAAATAATCTTTAAATTAAAATTGTATGAAAAGATGAAAAAATGGTAGTTTAAAATTAAAATCCAAACATCAAAATAAATCGAGCCTCTTTTAAGATAAAAATTTTGAATAAAAGCTACTTACGAGTCACTTAATCTTATCTGATTTATCACTGAGGAACTCATTTGAAAGATGTAAAGGTTCATTTATCTTTGTATATTTTTAGAAATCATTAAGTAACAGCTGGATAAAATTAAAATTATCGAAAAAGGATAATTGCTTATCGATATTACATAATTTATTGATAAAAATAAAATTTTTGGTTCATCGATAATTCAATCCAAAATGTTAATAAATAAAACTGCACTGAATGCACTTCAAATAAATATAAAATATGAATAAGGTATATTATAAAACATAATTAAATTAATAAAATATGTTGCAAAAGTATAATTTTACATTTATCTAAATAAAAGGAAGAAAATTTGAATCAAAACGAAACAGATTTACCCATTATCAAGATAATTCGATATACTGACGCGTAACTAAAATAAAAAAAATTAATTTTTTTACCTTCCTTCCGCCAAAGAAGCTCTCAGAAAATTGTGGCATTTTTTTAAGTACTACCCTGGTAGCAAGTTTCCTATAATTTCCGATAATATCGCTAGAATGGACATTTTAACTAGATTCTAACGATATATTATCGGAAACTCGCTACCAGGGTAATTAAAAGTTTGAATGCTTGTAAAATGATATTTCAAATAATTATTTGGCTCTTTAATACAACATGCGTCACCTGCTACCCGAATTTCCCGCGAAATAATTCGTTACCATATGAAAAGCCTTTGTATTATAAAGCTCCAACCGCTCGATTTACGACCCAAAAAGCAATTCGGTCATCGCGTACGAAAAAAGCGTGCCACTTATACGCCATACAGGCGCGCAACAGCAACACACTCCTCGGCTGTTCCCCGGCTGCCTCGGGGCGGAAAAAGCTCGCGCATAAATTTTCAACAAACACCGTAATTCTTTCCCGCGCAACGCTCTCTCGCGCCGCGGGGATCGATGCGTCTCGCGTCTTGTTTCCACGCGTCCGCGCTCCTTTCCTTCGCCCTTCCTCCCGTTCTCGTGCACTCTCTCTCTCTCTCTCCCTCTCGTCTTCTTCTCTCCTGCGCGGCTCACCCGTGCACACGGACGCCGGGATTTTCAGTCCGCCACCGGCTCTTGAGCCGGTTACAAGCCGGCTTGTACTTTCGCGCGCCTCCGATAAACAACTTTTCCTTTTCAACTTTCAAGAGCCGTCCGCTTTGCATGTGGATTTTAAAAAGGGAACTTTATTCTAAAATAAATTCATTTAAAAAAAAAACAAAAACAGCACAGCCTCGATGAAATAGGCCGCGAAACGAAAACAGGTCGCGTCCCTTTGAAAAAGCCGTAAAAAATCAGGCGAAATCCGATCGAGCCCTCCCGAACAAAGCCCAAATGAAAGCTCGAGGCTCGAGCTCTCACGAAGCTCTCTGACCCCGTTGGCATGTAACAATCCCGCTGCAGAAGGCGCAGATCGGGGCAGCCGGCCGGCCGCAACAAAGCCTCGTCGGACAGCGAGCTAGCGCAGGTCGAGGGCCGCTGGCCAGCGGCGGCGGCCGACCCGAGCCTCGCCGGCGCCCGAGAGAGATGCTTCTTCCACGAGGGGGTCGACGTCGATCAGCTGGCGCGCTACCGACGCAGGCGAGTCGAGGGCCAGCCGAGGGACCATCTCGGCCGGGAGGACGACGACAACGACGACGAGGAGGAGAGGAGTCGCAGGAAGAGGCTCGTCACCGAGTACCGGCTCGCGTTTCGCGCCTGCAGCAGCGATGATATCTTCCGGGATAGTCAGGTGCTTAACATGTTTAACTTCTTTTTTAAACTGTGCATTCATCATATTTTTACTAAAGATCGACGTCCGAAAAATTGCAAAAATTAAAGTATTTTTTTTTTTTTTAGAAAAAAAGGCAGATTGCTTTATTAAAAATTAATTTTTACTCGTCTGAATTTCTACGCAGGATTTTTTATCGCCAATAAGAAGAAAACGTCACGTAGAAGACAGCTTATCGGAACGAAGGAATATAGAAGAAAACTCCACAGCGGATCCACGGGCTTCCTATCATGTTCCATTAAATAGTTTACAAAGTAACACTCAAGAAAACGATTCACTCGATTATAAGACACAAAACGATCTCGACTTTTCGAAAATTATGGAGATGGGATCAGACGTTCTCAAAAGACCGGCTCCCATCAGACGGTAAAAGCTCTTTCGGATTCTATGCACAGCATTTTTGTTAAAAAAGAAATATCTTACTGTTGAAGCACGCATTTTTAAGTATCTTTTCAGTTCGATAAAAATTGACTTACAAATTTAAAAAGAAAATGATGATTTGAAAATGCAAATTCTTGTTTACTTATTCATACTAATAAGGTTCATTAGTGATTATTTTCTATGCATCAGATTACGAGTTAACGACCACTTTTAATCGAAACGTACGTTAGTTTCTCGCGACATTAGTCGACTTTTTATTAAAAAATAACAGAATTTTTTAAGATACACAACTTCAGACTCAACAAACTCCGTAAAAATATTCCCTCGAATCCCCAGGGGCACGACGCTGCGCTACGAGGGCGACTTCAGCTCCGCCACGGAATACTCCTCGTACGTCCCGCACTCCGGGCTGCACCGCTCCGAGCTTCAGCGCCGCGGCACGTCTCTGCGGATGGAGGGCGACTTCGGGGGACGCACCGAGAAGTGCGACAAATTCGTCGAGTGGCCGGCCGAGTGCCTGCACAGGCCCGAGTTGGTGCGCCTGCCGACGCACCTGAGGCTCGAGGGCGATCTCGAGACCAGCACCGAGTGCCACGATAAATACGTGCCCTTCGTCGGCGCCAGGAGGCCCGACATCCTCAAGCAGCCGGCTCATCTTCGGCTGGAAGGCGACTCCAGCTGGACGCCCGAGTACACGGATGTCTTCCGGGAGCCCGAGAGAATAGGTGTGCTTTATTTTGTTTGTTTTATTATCGATTAAGATAATTTTATAAGAGAAAGGAAAAGTTACTTTTTTAAACGGTATTGAATTATTTTTATGGAAATTGATTGTTACATGTTTAATATGGTAATAAAAAGTCACAATATTAAGACGTACACGAACTGATACTTATATATTTGACTATTTATAAATTGATTTCGATGCTTTCTTTTTTTTAATATGTATAAAAATTTTATACTCTTCTGAGAGGTCATTTAATTACTGCTGAAAATAAATAATACTTTAGATATTTGTATTACTAAAAATAGAATTGTAAAAATAAACCAGTCGCTTCATTTTATACTTTTGTAGAAAGTAATACATAATACTCGAGATTGCCCAATCGATTTTGTTTTGTCTCAAAGTTTAAAGATAACGAAATCCCGTGAGAAATCCCGAGCAGAACTCGGAGCACATCAAGCGCGAGAAGGTGTCTGATCTGATTATCCAATCAATATTTGACCAGTATTTGGCCATTATTTGACCAATAGTTGATCAATATTCGACCAATATTCGGCCAATATTCCACAATTATTCAGTCAATATTTGATCATTATTCAGCCAACATTCGACCAGTGTTCCGCCAATATTTGATCATTATTCGGCCACTATTCGACCATTATTAAGCCAATATTTAACCATTATTCAGCAAATAGTCGACCAGTGTCAGGCCAATCTTCAACCATGATTCAGTTAAGATTCGATCATCGGTCAATATTCAACCAATATTCGGCCAATATTTAACCAATATTTAAACAATATTCGACCAGTGTTTGGCCAATATTCGGCCAATATTCAATTATTATTCCGTGAAGCTTCGGCCAATATTCGACCATTATTCAACCAATATTTGATCATACAGCTAATATTTCGCCAGTGTTAATATCAATATTCGGTTAATAGCCGATCAGTGTTTGGCCATTATTCAAGTAATATTCGACCAATAGTTGACCAGTGTTCGGCCAATATTCGATCATTTGGCCACTTATATACTTGACTATTTATAAACTGATTTCAGTACTTTCTTTTTTCTATTTCTTTCTGAGAAATAATTTAATTACCGCTGTCGTATAAATAATACTTTTGATATTTGTATTACCAAAAATAAAATTGTAAAAATAAACCATACTTACTTTATTTTATACTTTCGTAGAATTATATTTCAATAGGCATTTTTCAATAGTCAAGCAATGGTTACAAAAAAAATTGAACTTATACATTTTGTAAGTGATAAATGTATTTCTATAAGCAAAAGAAACTTTTTTGCAATACAATCATTTCTCTTATTAAATTATTATTGAAAGATGTATCATTTTCTATATATTACTTTTGCAATTATTTTAATAACATATTGTCTTATTCATTTTGCAAAACTCCTAGGATTAAATAAATTAAGTCTCTCCTCTCCTGGTTGGTAAAGCTCATGTTTCCAAAATTTAAGATTGAAAAGTGCTTGCTTTTATATCAAAGCTTGCCTCATTTTTGCATGTTGTTCCCTGAAAGTTGTTTTCTGCATTTAAAAGGCATGTTGTTCTTAACTTTTTCATTTTATGATCAAGTGAATTTCTTGATGACTTATATTTGCCTGGGTAATAACGTAATGTTTTTATTTACACAGTTAAATGTTCCTTTCAGAGCGTCAAGTGTCGAAAAAACCAGAGTCTCATTTAAGACCAGGTGGTGATTTTTACGAAAAAACGGAGACGAAAGATTTCTTCCTTAATCCTCGCGATAAGGAAACCGAATTAATGGAAGAACTTGCGAAGGATATCGAAGAAGAAGAAGAAAAGAAAAAGAAGGAAGAGGAGGAAAGAAGTCGGTTAAAGAAAGAGGAAGAGATGAAACTGCTAGTGTCGAAACTAGAAAATCTTAAAGGTCCAACAATGGGAATTCCAGAATACAAAGATGCATACAAGGTATTATAAAAAATACGTAAATTTAGATTAAAGAATTTTAAAAAGTACTTTACACTATTCCTTTATTTAAAATTCTATTGCTTTTCTTCGTTTCCGATCGTTTGTTAGTTTTTTATTTATTTATTGTAAAAATAGAATTCTTTAATTTAATTTCCACTCGCGACAAAAACATTTCGGTTGACATTAAAAATCGCAGGATTTTCCGCGCGAGCGTCCTAAGCTGATGAAGCCGGAAGACGAAATCGGCAGAGCGGACGGCTCGAAGATCATCACGGCCTCGCCGAGTCACTCACGCTTCCGAACGAAGATCGATCAAGATCCAGAGTACAAGTCCATCTACATGGACGCATCGAGGGATCGCCTCTATCACCGACCGCCGCCGTCGCTGAGGCCGTCGGCCACCTCGAGTCGCAACAGTTTGCTGCGCGACAATGCGCACGTCAGAAGGGATTCGAGAAGATTTGATTCCTCGGCGCCGCTCAGCGAGATCCGTTCGCAGTACGTCAGTTACGGGCAGGTGCCGCGAGTCGAAACTCTCAGAGCGCCGACCAGCTTGAGGTACGTAATTTATTGTAATTTCTTGCGGGAATAAACGGACTGATTTATTTAGGACGAAAGAAGCATACTGACAAAGATTTCTACAAAGCATTTGTACGAATGAAAATAACAAAAAATTTACTATTCGAAAGGAACAATTAAACTTTTCAACGAGCTAAAAACAATTGTTTCAACTCTAAAAATCTTTATCAGTATGTTGTTCTGAATTTACCTCGAGAACCTTTACCTACCCTCATCTAAAGGAGCATACCGCGCTTGCGCTTCTATTCGTAGGCTCGAAGGAAATCTGGACCTCGAGCCCGAGTACCGAAACGCGTACTGCTCCAACTACGGCGAACGGAGAGATCGAAGCCTGAGCGCCTCGAGGCGGAGGGATCCCAATTACTGGATCGACAACGATAATGCCGATCATTTTGGCGCCGTCAATGCCGCCAGCGATCAAGACGCCTTCCAGGTACTGCAGACGCGCGTCCACGAGGAAAGCGTCGTCGGCAAGCCGCCGCCTGGTAGTAGAAGGTACGGTATAAATGATTGTATAAATGGTCCATATGTCTGATAAATGCACCGCTTGCATCTAGAGGATCCGTCGCCCCTCTTTCTTAACTTTTCTAATTGCTCAGCAAGCTTCTTTTCTGTTTGCACCGAATTTCGATCTAGTAGCTGCTGCAGTTCTGGGCTGGGAGATTCTTTTGCTCAATAGTATGAGCTCGGCTGGGGGAATCTTTTTTCGGAGGATCAACCCTCCGGAGGTCAGATTCTGATAATAAGGCATGTGGATTGTGGGGTGGGTGAAATTGCTCGGATTAATGCGTGGGTGATCTATGTACTAGAGAATAGGAGTGGCTGGAAAGAGAGGCACTTTTCGAGTTATGGAGACGTTTTTTGAGTTATTATCAATGTTGTTCTGTTGAACTGGTATACCTTTTGTATTCTCCAAAGGCTTATTTGAAGATGTTCAAGGATTTTTCATCCTTTTTACTTGCAAAGGAAATTTAATACAAATTAACGTTTAATAATAGGAAATCGAAAATCAGTTTTCTAAATGTTTGAAAAGTAATTAAGATATATTTGTTTTTCGACGGTTATAAATATACTGTATCAGCAGAAAAATATCTTCTTAGAAAGTTTAATTGCCATTTTTCTCGTGTTCAATTTCTTAGAAATGTATACCATGTATTTATAAAACGATCGAATAAATATATTTTATAAAAATGGCACATATTTAAAAAGAAAAACTAAAATAAGAATTAAGAAAGTCTAGCAACTTCTCCGGGCACTTTGGGACGCACGTCATAAAAAAAACTTACCGATACGTGTTCCACTCAAAATCCACAAGTATTTTCAATATTTTCCACTTCAATAAATTTTTAAACAAGATTGCATTGTGTAATAGGTATGGAGGGTTTAAAAAAGTAACAAATAATCGTATACAAAAATGAAATATTTTAAAAATTTATGTTCTTTTGATCGATGAATTTCAAGAATAAAATTATGTGATTAAATGATTGTTATATTTCAGCTTTCTTATATTTTAGCGAAATAAATTATCGTCAAAATACTTTTCCAAAAACACTTAGTCGTTTAAAATGTGGTCTTATTTTATTTGCATCATGAATTCAGTAAGAAATATGATATTATTATAGAAGTATACAAACTATTAAATTAATTAATTATGAATAAGTACTTATATCTAAAAAAACGTACAATTAAACAAGTGTATTATTATATTTGCAAAATATTTAATGTTTTAAATAAAATGTTTTTTATATTAAATTTTAATATTAAATTATTATTTATTTCTTTTTTTTTATATTGAATGTTTTTGCAAAAACATCGGGGTTTGTGCATTCGACACAGGCGACATAGCCTGTACATCCGGTTTGTCGCTTTTCACGTTCGAGACGCTTAGAGAATCAGGTCCCTGGTCATATTCAAAAGGTTGCGGCATTCGTCTATTTTAGAAAATGCGGCCCTTATGAGCGCCTCATTAAAGCCTGAGATCTGCCCTGTCAGGGCCTTAGAAGGCGGCCTTGTAAGGGCCTCGTAATTTCGTCAGGCGACCTTATAATTTTTCCAATCGAGAATCACAGTTTCCGTGGTGTAGTGGTTATCACATCCGCCTAACACGCGGAAGGTCCCCGGTTCGATCCCGGGCGGAAACATTTTTTTTTAAATTTTTTTATAACCACTATATAATATACTTATTGTTAATATTTATAATAATAACTATAATATTGTTAATATCTATAACAATAATTGTAATATGTAAATAACATTAAAAATGATGGAGTAGCTCCGTTCTGAATAGAGTGCCGTAAAATAGGCTATTCTGGTAATTTAAAGACGAAACCAGCTGTTATTCTTATTCTTAATCAGCCAATGTGTTACACCTATTTTTGTAAATTAGCATATCAGCACATTGTGAAACACTTGTTTATGTATCAAAAATTAGTAATTTTTGCGAAAAAATTATAAAAATTTATACGCAGCTAAGAACAAATGTTTAATTTCAAATTAGAAAAAAAAGTCAATTATTTGTATTACTTTTAGTTAAACAACGTTAGAAATAAAATCTTCAAATACGTTCATCCAGCATTTTAAATCGATAACATGAAACTTTGACTAAAGCGCAAAACTGAATGGTAATACTGTTAATTTTCAGGAATTCGAGGTCTTCCCTTTCGCGAGCTTCACTGGACATAGATCGATCGGCTCACCAGCTCCGGAACCGCTCCCCCAGTCCGTCCTATCGTCTTCAGGTCAGCCACGTCGACGACGAGCCGCGAGGCTTCGTGCGGCAACGACGTTCGCCCAGTCAAAATCTTCAAGTGCACGCGTCCTCCGATCGCAGCCCGTCGCCCATCCAGCCGGTAAACCTCTTTGATATGTCAATGTCTTGTTTCAAAAGTTATTAATTATATATTAATTTTGAATGTAGCAAGAGCAAGCTTGGGCCGTATAACTTCAAAACCTTCGAATTAAATATAAGTTCACGGAGAGAAAAAATGTAGTAAAAATTACTATTTTTTATCGTTACTTCGGATATGAGAAGAAAAATAATGATATTTACTATTATATGTTTTGAATTTACTAATACAATTTTCAATTCTAATATTTACTAATTGGATAGTAATATTTGCTATGTGAATAGTAAATATTAAAATCGAAAATTGTAGTTAATTAAAGACATATATAGTAAATATCATTATTTTTCTTCTCATATCTGAAATAACGATAAAAATAGTCATTTTTACTACTTTTTTTCTCCCACAAGTAGAGTGTACGACATTTGAGTAATGGATTTTCCTGTTACTTTGGGATATGTTTTCTAATGTTAAAATATGAAGAAAGTCGCGTCCGTTCGGGCTAACGCTCGATTTTTCAAAAGTTATATGCTCTTTTATCAAAAATTTAAGAAAAATCGATTTTTGTTTAGTAGCGTATAACTTTTCAACTATTAATGGTACAGTAT
>JAWWML010033982.1:0-11437 GCA_035047165.1 Ormyrus rosae
AATTTAAATATCATTGCCAAAATCAATGCGATCTGCATTATACAATATGAATAATCAAATGCGAATTCGAATAGTCAAATTAACTTCAATCGATTACTCGTATTGCGGAAGACAACTGTGCGCACTGCCTCATATAATTTATAATTAATCAAACCTGTAATGTACAACTTAATTGTAAATCAATGATTATTACGTGCAACTAAGCACTCTGAAATTCAGCACTCAATTTTAGGCTCTGACTGATCAAAACTGCAACGCAATGTAGTCACACTTAATTGTAAAAATTAACATAAAAGAAAGAATGCACCGCTCTACGCTCGACATTTAAGCATCTTCATGCTCAATTATGTATACTCATCATGTCTTAAGGAAATCGCTCGTTACATTAAGAATCCCTCTCAAGGAAGGACTGTGATATTTTGTATAAGAAACTCCGCCCAAAAGGAATTGTGATATTAAACATACTCTAGTTATAAGTAAATAACTAAGCACTAGCATAAACTCTTCAAGAGCATCATGCAGTTCTAACAATAAGTGTGAAACAATACTTCATCGACCTATAATGTAATCGCAGAAGTTGACGAGCTTTCTGGTATATATATTATCAAGCGAACGTATTAACAACTAAGTATTTTAAATACATCAGTATTTGCAAATTAATTGCAGCATACAACACTTATTGTAATCGAGACTGTAAATAATTTTTTGAACTGAACAACAACAATGTAATTACGCCAGACTGATTGTTAAGCAACTCTATGCCACGTACATGGCTGTGACTCCAATTTTTGTAAAAAATCTCTGTAAACAAAAATTTAATCGTATGTAGATAATTCCGTACTAAATAAGCAATAAATGTTACTAGCTGATATGCGCCAAAGATATTCAGCGATCACATTTATTTTTCAAACGTAAGGGGGAGTGATGTAGGCACCAGCCTCAACGGAGCGAGCAAGCGGTGCTACAGGCGCACACACACAAGCGAGCGAATATATATGTAAGCACTACTGCGCAAGCGCCACAGACACTCGAGCTTCCGAGCAGCACGATGCCACACTAGACGAGTCAGTCTAGCTCCGATAGTCAAGCGACTTGGCAACCTACAAGTCGCCTCTCTCTTCAATAAAGACACTTAAACTTATTTTGTCTATTCTCCTTTCTCAGACCTTACCACCTACAGCAACCTCTTCAACAACGAGTGGGACCCTCGACCCCACAATTGGTAACCCCGACGAGTACGGCAAGGAATTTGCAGCACGGCAAACAGCAGCAGCAACGACGGCTTTGGTGCACGAGGGACGCCTCAACCGCCATTTTCTTCTCAACTTCAGCCTAGAGCGTGACGCGCACACGCCCCTAACGTTGCTGCCTGGAGTACAGGAGTCCAGCCATTACCATCTCGGCCTGCAATGCAAGCCCTCTAAGGGAGAAAAAAGGAGAGAAGAGAGAACATCGGAGCCTCGCATAGCCAGCGCATTTTCGACGCCACGCCGACTTCATTCTGCGAGCGTCTCTACGCGGCACTGCCTAGACGCTTTCAACCAGGAGCGGCGTTCATCTCTTCGAGGTACTTGTTGCATATTGCAACTTTATATTATAATCGCAATTGCGATTTTGTGACCGCGCGGAAACTCGCATTTTTTTTGCTCGTGCGTGCCTGGCGCCATTTTATTTTCAACTTGAAACAAGGCAAAAATTTTCTTTTTCTCTAAAAATTACGGTAGTGCGCATAATAGCCGTATAATTAATTTAACGCGAGTTGGTAAAATTACCATAAAAAGTGAAAAATTCTTTCTCTCATCTTTTTCTCGCAATAATTTTAGCACTCAAGTGCTGGGCGCGATAATTCTTGATTAAAGTCGCCATTTTGTAGTGTGTCTTTACACCTACACAATAAAATTATATCGGCTGCGCACTACTTTCGCACATTAAGAGCAACGGTCACGCGGCTTTAGAAAATTTGCAATTAAATTTTCAATTTGGTCGTAAAATTCATCATCAAGACTCAGAAGCGACCAGCTTAAGAAGTCTTTAAGATTCAAATTTTACAACGGTCGTTACAAGTTCTCGCCGCATCTTTATAACCTCAACATTGTCGTCGAACAAGAAACTTTAATTTAAAAAAAATAAAAGCGCTGTGAGTGCGAGGAGTCGACCTCCTGGTATATTAATATTATAATTTATTTTGTTAATTTTAACTAATTTTCTATGCTAATTTGCAAAATCTTCAGCGGGCTCTCTAGCTCAGGACTCTTGGAAGTGCTGTACTCGCTAAATACACAGAATTCCTTACGGTGCACACAACCGAAAGTTATCGAGCTGAGACAACCGTTGACTTAAAATTTTTTAATTTTATTTATTCTTTTTAACAAAATGTTAATCTTTTAAAAATACCAGGAGAATCGATTGTAGACAACAATTATTTTATTTTATTTAGTGTTTCTGGAATTCGTACGTCTTATATTTTCGCAAACAATAAATAAATATTTTTATTATACTTTATTTTATGACAAATATATATATATGTATACTATAATTTATTCTACAGCAATAGCTAGAGAGATCTTTTAATTTTGAATTATTTCAAGTTCTAGTCAGAAGTGGTGCTCGTGTGCGAGAGAAATTTTAAACATCTCAGTGGCTAAATTCATAGAATTCCTTACCCTGGGTGTGGACTATTAATCTCGTCACACGGTACATCATTTCAATCATTTATGAGTGAAATTTTTATTTTTTTACTCGTATTTAGGGGAAATCACTTATGTTTTGTTCGCTAAATTCACAGAATTCCTTTCGGTATACATAATGAGACGACCCAAATACTAGAGATTATACAAATCAGTAATTTAACTAATTTAGAATATCTCTCGGCCATTATCTAATAATTTTAAATTGTTTTATATTGCGTATAATTTTAAGTTGTAATTCATGCGACTCTCCTTTCCAGCGATTGCTCACAATTCGCTCTATTTTTTACAAATCAACTCCCACCCTTGTCGGTAGCTCGTTCGCGCGTTATGTTTTATACACCTAAGAAAATGGATTCGCGTCAGGATAGCAATTTGCAAAATAATTCCTCAATCACCGCGAACGACCCCAACAAAGAAACGCACAATAATTCAGGTGCGGAGGAAATTGCGGAGCAATTTGCTGATGCAACAGGGCAATTTCCATCACTAGATAAACTCATTAACATCGTAGATTTGAACTTAGATAACCAAACAACTGAACAGATCCAAAAAAGCAATGAAAAAACGAAAGGCGCGCTCAAGAAAACCGCTGTAAATTTAGATAAAAATAGAAAATTAATAACAAAATTCTCTACGCAAAAAACAGGAATAACTGTTCCACGGGAACAGTACGATAACATGGAAAAAACTTTAAAAGATAAAATGCGAAATATGAAAAAAACGTTTGAGGAACAAATCCAATTATTAAATTTACAGATGGAAGAATTCAAATCGCATTTTACTGACATTCATAATAATCAAAAATCAAACGATGAAAATACCGTTCAGTTAACGCGAAATTCAAATTCTTCCACAATACACAATAGCAAAACTCTTTATTCTTCAGCAAGTATAATTTCCACAGAAATTCAAAATCCTACTCAAAGTCTTGCAAACAACAATAACTTTCCGATATATAATGCCTCTGTAAATACATCAACTCATACAAATCTTGACTTTCCTCTCGAACATATAAATACTACAGGACAAAATTTTATTCCTTCTATTTCGAACTCAATAATCTCTAATTTAAAATCGGTATACAGCGTAGCCAATTCTCATAATCAAACGGCAACCATGCCATCACAACAAATCATTATGCCTACTCGACCTTTTACAAATAACAGTTTTCACCGCACTATATATGACATGCCCTCGTCGAACCATATAAATACAAATAATACTCCAACTTCGAACTCACTTAGTAGCAATTCTCAAATTTTAGATCATACCTTTATTAATTTTAAACAAATCAATATGCCCTTTTGGCAACATGATCCAACAACATGGTTCGATTTATACGAATATCAATTGCATATTCAGAATATAGTGGATGATAATATTAAATTTATCAATCTTATACCTAATTTAAATCAAAACATTTTAACTGACTTATCAGATAATATCAAATTACTTCAACCAAATCAACGTTACAAAGGGATTAAAGACATTTTAATTAAAAAATTTACATTGTCGGAGGATGTCAAATTGCAAAGGCTGTTTAAAGGTGTTTCCATGGACACACGTAAACCCTCAGAATACCTACACGAGTTGATTAGTCTTGCGGGAGGAGAGATGCCGCGTTCTTTAATTTTGAAGGCTTGGAAAGCCAATTTACCGTCCAATATACGTGTATTTTTGATGAATGAGGTTACGCCAGAAAGTGAAACTACTTCTGTTGCACTTGCAGATCAAGTGCACTCCAATTTATATAAAAATAATGATAGTATCTGTGAAGTAAAACAACATGATTCTAAATTGTTAACAGAAGTGACTTCAAAAATTGACGCCCTTTATAATAAAATTAATGATAGAAACAATCATGAGCAACGTATCAAAAGACAAGAGCGTTCTAAATCTTTAAATCGCGATCGTAGCAAAAGCAGAGAAAGAAAACGCTACTGCTTTTTTCACACAAAATTTGGCAAAAAGGCGTTCAGATGCACTAAACCATGTGATTGGAAAGATTTCACTAAAAACACTTACCCTTCGCGTAACAAAGATTCCAAATATAACTCACAAAATGAAACTGAAAATCCAGGGAAGTCGTTAAACTAGAAGCTCGGCACATAGCGGAGACATATGTCGCCAAGCACAAATCTATACGTCTCCACATTAAAGACAAAACTACAGGTGAATTCTTTCTAATTGACTCAGGAGTGGAAATATCTGTGACTCCTAAACCACATGATTTTTGTTGTAAAAAAACTAATATTAAACTTTACGCAGCAAATTATACTATCATTAATACTTATGGCATACTATGTAAAAAAACTCAATTTTGGATACAAAAAAGAACTGCTCTGGACTTTTGTAGTAGCAGATGTGCCTTACTCCATCTTTGGAGGAGATGCTCTTAAACACTTCCATCTGCTTCCGGATTTACGTAAAAAACAGCTTATCAATGCTGAAACTCGAGAAATAATACCGGGAATTCGCAGAGCAGTATCTGATCTACAAATTTCTTTACTAAATCCGAAACATAAATACGCGCACATTCTGAACAAATTTCCAAGTGTGATAGGTGTAAATAAACCCAAACTTTCTAGAAGAGGTGTTTTTCACTACATTAAAACCACAGGCTCACCTTGTGCACAGCGAACACGTCGCTTGCTGCTTGAAAAGTTAAAAATAGCGAAACGCGAATTCGAGAAATGGTGTAAGTCGGGTATTTGTAAACCCTCTAAAAGCCCTTGGGCTACACCCATACACATGGTTCTAAAAAAAAACGGGGAGTGGCGAATCTGCGGAGATTATCGCAAACTAAACGAGGTTACGGTGCCGGATAGGTATCCCATACCCAATCTGCATGATTTCTCCGGCAATCTCCATGGCAAAACCATATTTTCCACGCTCGATCTGGAGAGCGCATTCTTACAGATTCCCATCTTTCCCGAAGATGTCCCAAAAACGGCTGTAATTACACCATTCGGTCTTTACGAATTTCTTGTGATGACCTTCGGTTTTAGAAATGCGTCGCAGACTTTTCAGAGATACGTCAATATGGCACTTGAGGGATTGGATTTTGTTTTCGCATACATAGATGATATCCTCATAGCCTCTGCCTTGCCGGAGGAACACGAAAAACATTTGCACACAGTGCTAGAGAGATTGCGGGATTTTCACTTGCATCTCAACCTAAAAAAATGTATTTTCGGCACGTATGAATTAATAATTCTCGGGTACACTATTAATAAAGATGGCATTAAGCCCGATCCCAAACTTGTAGAAGCCATCAAAAATTTCCCTAAACCTTTGACTACAGACGACTTGCGTAGATTTTTAGGATTAGCTAACTTTATCGCAAATCAACCCCTAATGCGGCTGAAACGCAACGACATTTGCATGCACTCATCAAAGGCAATAAAAGGAAAGACAAAACCCCGATTACCTGTAACCCCGACGCGGAGAAGGCTTTCCGGAAAGTAAAAGACGATATAGTCAACATCGTTAATTTAGCATACCCACGTGAAGATGCAGAATTGCGCGTGACTACGGACGCTTCTAATTTCGCCATGGGAGCTTCTTTGGAGCAATATGTTAGTGGTGCATGGCAACTACTGGCTTTTTTCTCCAAAAAGTTCACGCCTCCTCAAACGCGTTACTCGGCATATGATCGTGAGTTAACAGCTATTTATGAAGCTTTAAAGCATTTTAGTTACTTTCTGGAAGGTCGCTGTTTCAAGATTTACACGGATCACAAACCGCTAGTTTATGCATTATCTCAGAACCCATATAATTGCCCATCAATTCGTGCGCGTAGACTATCATATATCGCTCAATTTAACACCGAAATCTGCTATTTACGAGGCGAAGAGAACACGGTAGCCGACTCGTTATCACGAATTGATCCTTCTGTCGCGACCAATATTTTTAATTGGCGAGAAGAAGTATCAAACGGTGAACCTTTTATTAAAAAAACCCTCGCAGCGATTAGTACATTTCAATTTCCAACCTTCTTTACACTTGATGAGATCTCGCGTGAGCAACAGAGCGACGAAGAATTAAAAAAAATCCTAGAAGATCCACATCACCCCTTGAAACTCACCAACCTACGCTGGGGACCCGAACGCGTGTCAGTCCATTGCAACTTTTTTGCAAAGACCTTTAGGCCCTTTATACCCAAAACTCTAAGACGCGACATTTTCAATTTATTTCATATCAATAACAGCCATCCGTCTGCACGAGTAACGGACAGGCTCATCAGACAACATTATGTGTGGCCTAACATGGCCAAAAGCGTCAAACAATGGTGTAAGACTTGCGTGGACTGTCAACGCTCTAAAATCTCACGGGAAAACAAGCTGCTGCCCTCACATTTCGTGACACCCGATGCGCGATTTTCTCACGTACATATCGACATCGTTGGCCCCTTACCTCCAAGCGAAGGTTACAGATACCTGCTCACCATGATAGATAGATTCTCACGGTGGCCGGAGGCTGTGCCACTTTACGATATATCGGCACCGACGGTGGCACGCGCGTTCTTTGACACATGGGTAGCACGCTTTGGTGCACCAGTCACACTTACCACAGATCAGGGACGTCAATTTGAATCCCAATTGTTCAATTCGTTATTACAACTTATTGGTAGCAAAAGAACGCGCACAACCGCCTACCATCCCGAGGCAAACGGCATGATAGAGAGATGGCATAGGCAGTTAAAATCTGCAATCATGTGCCTTACGCGAAACTCCGATTGGACCAAAATCTTATCCACTGTTTTATTAGGACTTCGCACTAGAGTGCGACTTGACACTGACGTCAGCCCAGCGGAGCTCGTGTATGGCACGAATCTAACTATACCGGGTGATATTCTCGAGTTTCGCGACTTAGCCACAGATGGCAATATTTTTTTAACAGAATTCAAGGAGTACATGTCGAGAATCAAGCCCGTACCAGTATCACATAAAAATGCCATGAAACCCTTTTTCTTCAAGGATTTAACTACTTGCACTCATGTCTTTGAGAAGGTCAAGGCAGTCAAACCACCGTTGACACAACCTTACACGGGCCCTCATAAAGTGATTTCGCGACACCCAGATGGTCATACCGTTACTATAGAGAAAAATGGAAATCATGTACACGTGAATGTGCAGCGACTAAAACCAGCCTATTATTTAATGGACGAGTGCAATAATTCTACGCACAATGCAGATGACAACGTTAATTCAATTACAGATAGAATAGTGCTACAACATTTTCTTTCTCCAAATATTAATATACCATCTAAGGCCATTGCACGTGGATTAATAAATAACGTAAAAAATGTAAATGATTCCCCTCAAAATGACAATTTCTCACAGCGTGAATCCATTTTCCCGGATCGGAATTTAATTAATACTCAAAAATCAAATTTAAGACAAGAGCCAAATAAAATTATAGTACAGGCTCAGGTTCATCGAAGCGATGACGCGGGTGAGTTGCCGATGAGGGGGGATGATCGCAACAGCGATGCAATTCTTACGGAAAGCGACATAAATGACGACACTCTAGTGGCCGGTGACGAGCCACCGAGTGAATTAAATAATGACATGGACATCATTCCAAATGAAACACAGCAAAACGTAACCGCATCTGGAGCGGCTGAAAATAAAAATACTCCAGAAACTCGTGCGCTAGATAGGGATAGCGCGGTTCCTTCAGCACCCGACAATGATAAAGATAATGAAAATACTCTTAAACCAAAGAAAAAAAGATTTATCCCTAACATTTTAAAAAGAAAACATTTAGACATTGTCGACCGCGATAAATCATTAAAAGGAACCCAAAAAGTTAGATTTAATGATATAATGCCAGCAAATTTTGTATATAGGTCCTCGCACTCCCACCCCAAATTTTATTGTAAACGTAACAGAGCAAGGCGAATAATCAGAGCAGCTGGAAAGGGAGAATCGCTCCATAAAATTGGAGAACAACATATTAATTAAGCAAACTTCTATTTGCCTATCTTCCAGCTTCCCTTCCGGCTCTGGCTCGGCTTGCTTGAAGCAATGTCTTCCCTTCGCAGCTGGACCAGAGTCGAGGATGTCTCAAGGGATATACACGCCCTGCACGAGAGTCTTCTTGCTGCCATCGCAGCCTCACCAGGGGACTCCAGGGAGCGCCACCACCTACGTACAGCGGAGATCCACCTCCTTACATTTAAGGAGGAGTATCTCCCCATCGTAACCGAGCGCCTCAACGCTCTATCGCGTGCGTCGCAACAAACCGTGATGCGCGTGCCTCCTACCATCATTCGTTTTTTGCCCACCCTGTTCGTTGGAGACCGGCCTGTCACTATTCTGTTATTACACAACATGCACAAGGCTACTAAGAAAGCCATCAGTGGCATGCTGGTCGACTGCGGACAGGCGAATTTCATCGTTGACGCAGTTTTTGTCAAGGGCCGTAACTGCAGCGCGCGCGTCACGTGCGACAACATTGCGTCGTCCACCCTAATGCAGTGCGACGCGCTACTCAATAAAATTTATTTTAAAGGTAAGGAGGGCTCCTCGGCGGGCAGACGGTACGTCAAAATTAGTCCATACAATGGCAAGGATGATCCCAGTTCCTCACTGGAAGTACGTATAAAGCAAGGACCGCCTTCTGCCAGCCTACGGGCTCTCCGCCTGGACCCTGTGTTGGCCTATATTATTAGATATTTGGACTATGAATAGAAAATGGCGTTTGTCACTGCATTGGAGGGATGGCGCACGACGTACGCGAAAATAGGGACGCTGGACTTTGATTCCGGTCATCTGCGTTACCGATCGGTGCGTGGTCTCGACAGGATGCTTGAGGACGCACGCCAATTTACCTTCACCAGCATAACCATCAGGGAATGGTGGCCTGTGGAGGTGTCGGACTTTCAACAAATCTTAAACAGCAATTTAGGTAACCCGTTGGTCAGAAGGAGGCCGACGCCTCTCACACGCGTTGACTTGCGGGACGTGGTTCTCACCTCCGCAACCCTCGAGTCACTGACACAAATGTTTCATATCAAAACATTAATTATTGGAAGGACCACGGGATTTTTTGAAAAACGTGTCAGCCTCGAGGGTGTTGAGCGACTGTCGATTCACAACAATCCCTTGGTACGCCTATCTTGGACGGAACAGTCCCCTCCCGATGAACTTCATCACGGGCGGGTGCTGACCTCCTGGCTGGACGGTCGACCCGGCGAAACCTTAACTAACTTAAGGCTAAACAATTGCCCGCAAATACGTGTGGAGCCACTTTTACGACTCATCCAAGAGAACACCGGTCTCAAGGAACTTTGCCTGGTCGACTGTTCTAATATTGACCGGAACCAACAGATCTGGCTGCTCCCCGAAAGGGTTTTCAACTCACACAATAGGTTGAAGACCCTCCAGTTGGAGCAAGTGAAATCGGTGGTTGAACCGCTGGGCTTTGTACATGAGCCAGTCCTCCGCATACATATGCACCTAGAGGAGCTCAGCCTTAAAGGCAGTAGGTTTTTAGAATGTAATTTGCAAAATTTTATTAATAGTGCCCCAGCGCTTCACACCGTCGATTTCACAGGGCTGGAAATTCAAGGCGAGAAACTCGACTTCTCGTCTCTGCGGCTTCTGACTGTGCTGAGGCTGTCCTATCACCAGGGCATTGACGACACCCTCGAAACTCTCGCACACTCACAAGTGCGTTTGGTTTCAATCAACAACACATTGGGCAAAAATAACAGAGCGAATCGGGCCTTTAACCCTCGCTTCATAATAAGCGTCTTGCCAAGGGTACCGTATTTCCACCTCAGCGCAGTCAGATGCAAAATCAATCTTCATGGCACCATTAGACATCGCGCTGAGACCTTTGGAGCGTTCGTTACGCCCAGAAGCGCCGCTTCTCATGGAAGCAATCTTTATGACCTCTTTCAGATCAAAACAAACCGCGAAGACTAACCCTCCAGCCCTAGTCCCGAAGTACTAACACCACTAACCCCACATTACACTTTGCAGCCCATACACAACGCCACAGTTATCTCTTTATATTCTTTTCATTTCGCAATAGACTAACCCCTTTTTACTATGCAATTGGACACCTACCTTTTTATTATCATTTTACCCCCGTATCTAGATCACTTTCTTTCTTTTTTCTAAAAAAAAAACAAATGTAATCCAATATAATTTACAACACCGTCCGATTGGATAGTTAAAACACTAATTGCAACAGCAAAGCAACAGTTAAACTAGAATTTCTCCTTTGCAATCAAACAACACCAATTGTTTGCTTCCACCTAATTCAAAGATTAAATTAACCGAATTTAAATATCATTGCTAAAATCAATGCGATCCGCACTATACAATATGAATAATCAAATGCGAATTCGAGTAGTCAAATGAACTTTATTCGACTACTCGTATTGCGGAAGACAACTGTGCGCACTGCCTCATATAATTTGTAATTAATCAAACCTGTAATGTACAACTTAATTGTAAATCAATGATTATTATGTGCAATTAAGCACTCTAAAATTCAGCACTCAATTTTGTGCTCTGACTGATCAAAACTGCAACGCAATGTAGTCACACTTAATTGTAAAAATTAACATAAAAGAGGGAACGTACCGCTCTACGCTCGACATTTAAGCATCTTCATGCTCAACTATGTATACTCATCATGTCTTAAGGAAATCGCTCGTTACATTAAAAATCCCTCTCTAGGAAGGACTGTGATACTTTGTATAAGAAACTTTGCCCAAAAGGAATTGT
>JAWWML010033992.1:0-11429 GCA_035047165.1 Ormyrus rosae
TGATTTTGGTTTGTGATACCTGCAATTTCAATTTTGGCCAATCGCCGATTTTTCAAAATTTTTTGTTTGAGATTATGCATCCAAAAGAGAGAATCGAATTCTCGACGCTAAATCTATTCTTATATAATCTTTAAAAACCCAGCCGAGTCATGTGGTTGTTGGGTGCACGTGTATTAATTAAACAATGATTTATAATTGTTTAATAGCAATCCTCTCTTGCGCCTTTACAACGCGGCGGCCGAATATTTTCGGGAGAGCGCCTTTCTATGTAATGTGTAGTTGAAGCATTAACTCGAAACTCCAACTATTTAGCTATTTGTTGCCGACTAAATAAAATAAAAGACATTTAAACATTTTTAAATGCTTCTTATTGTAAATAATATTACTTATTGGATTTTTATTGAATTAAGTAATATTCATAAATCATAATATTTTAGTTATAATTAATAAAATTATGAAGGTTACAATACCAATATATAGTTTTTTATGTAGAAAATTATCCCGTTATTTTACAGATTGTTATTATGTTTGTTTACATAAAATGTGGAAATGGAGATAGAAAAGTCGTTGATTCATGCCTTATCTCGCACTTCGATGTAGCTTGCATTAATAAATCGAAAAAGTACAAAGTACTTGATGGTAAAAACACATATGATGCTCTAATCATTTTTTATGCAGGTACTTCATATAATATAATATAAATATTATTTTTCTTCATATCTCGATCGAAAGTACGAATATCCCACACCGATTTATATTCAGATAGCCTTTGACTTGTGCATTGATTTTTTGATGTTTATATTGCTACATTTACACCAAGTACCAGGTCGCCGATGATGATGTGTAGGTGTTGCGCTCCGTAGTTTTCGGGGTCTAGTGAATCGACACCTAAAAACTATGGAGCGCACCACCTGGATATCATTTATTAAAACTAGCTTTTGTGTATTTTTCTCCAACTCTGTCTTACTTATTTCTCTGGGTTGCGATGCCTGTCCCCGACCAGCAGCACTCGCTCGTGCTGGAAAATGTTGGGGCAGGCATCGCAACCCAGGAAAGTAAGTATGAGGGAGGCAGAAATATCCAAAGCTTCACGAGTATCTGAGAGGCACTGAAGCAAGGAATACAAATTAAACGTCATTAGGTGCGGTCTATCAGCTGAAACGAGGTTCGATTGATTTTAATAATAATTAGCAGTGAATATGTAAACGTACTTTCGACCGGCTATAAAGAAAAATAGTATAAGCTACATAGGCAGGAAGATGAAAGCCTGAACTGTTGAAGAATTTCAACTTTCTGCAATTGTAGCGTAATGTACTATTTTTTATATGTAACACACTTAATATATCTACTTCTGAATTGCAGAAACGCAAGAAAAGTTAACAGAAATAATTGCAAATCAAAGAGAGAGATTACCTCCTTCCACTATCGTCGAATCAGCATCTGATTTATCAGAAATTGAAAACAAACGTTTTGATAATTTAAATAAACTTGATAGCAATGTTACAACCCTTCTAGATAAAAAATTAAGTAATTTAAAAGCTACACATATGGTAAGTAAACAATATTTTTATTTAAATAATTCATGTCATTAAAAATTGATAACTATATATTACGTTAATAATATTATGAAATCATTTTTTTTTCTCTCAATGAAACATCATTTCTTTCTATATTGATAAAATAACTTTTATACCACTGTAACCTCAAAACCTTTTTGGCGCTCCTGATAGAAAATAGTGTTCGATACTAGTATTTCAGTTGATTATTCATCTTGTGAGACTTCGTTCGAGCGAAGCGAAGGCGAAAAATGTCTCACGAGGTAAGTAATGAACTTTCACCCCCCAAAAAGTACTATTATTGCCGCTACTCCCTTGATATTAGAAAGGTTCGTGCTAATGAGTTAGCAGTGATCTTAAAATCATTTTTACAAAAAACAAATCAATTGCTTATTTAAAGGGGCAAATCTTTTACATGGAACTGTCTGTGATCAACTCTCGAAAATAAAGTGTATATTTTTGGGCGGCTTCATTTGCTGTTCGGAATATTTAAATTGAACTGATGGATGAAATGATTTCAAATCAAATGGATTCCATTCGTTCGAACATTTTTTACGACATATGTGCATGATTTGGATTTTGTATAAAACAACAATTTCGATTATTTATTGCATTTTTTATTTAATTGATTTGATTTCAATATTATCCATTCGTGTGTTTTAGTTTCTGTTATTTATAATAAAAATAAATTTAATAGGGAATTAACGCTAATTTCGCCTCACAAGAAGTTCCGAATTTTGAAAAGTAACCATCAAAAAGCAAATATATAAAAGCTTGTAGTATTGAGTGTAAACTAGCAAAAAAAATCGCTCGCTGAAGCTCGCTCGTGTGGATTCATTAAAATTTTTTATCGATATACGGGTGCGTAAAAATCGATTTTACGCATTTTGGAATGTTTTACAATCGTTTTTATGCCTCTTGTATCGAAAAATATTGTTCCACCTGGCGATTGATTCGCCACAAAACGTTCAAAGTATATTTCTCTAATTCCTATTAAAGAAAGATAATTAGAAACTAATAACGTAGCTTTTTCCCACCTATAGGTATTATCTAAGCATACTTTAAAAAAAGTTTCACGAAAAAAGGAGTGAAAATAAAAGCGTAATTTGGAGGAAACTTTTAAAGCTGCAACGCCAGATCAGTTTTGTTTATCTGCTATGCCTTAAAGCACCCTTAAGGACTTTCACACGAAAATTCAATTTCTTAGGATTTTCTTAAAATTTGAACTACATGTCAATTTAAGTATACTTTGTAACTGGTAAAAATTTCAACCCATCTTGCGATACTAAAATTTGAGAAATTCAATGTTGAACTTAAGCTTATTAACACGGAGTTCCTATGGTAAGCCTCTCTAGGCAGCATATTTTTACAGATAGCAAAAGCAGTTTTCTTTGGATTGTTGTGAAAAACTGCTTTATAATTCTATGAAATATGAAGAATAATGAGGTACCAATTTTATAGCAGCTTCCGATACTAATTTTGAAGATATAACTGTTCGAAAGATAACTCCTATGTTATTTATATATCTATATAGTGTTAGCGCGCGAGCACATTTATTGTGAAACATTGTTTTAATACTGTTGCTTTTACAATCAAATTTTTTAACTATTTTATTCGTATTACATACTAACTATAAAAGGCTATCATTATAAATTATCGTAATAAATTACAATTTTCAAAATTCCGATAAAATTGACCACCGCTGCTGCGTGTGACCGTCCTTAAGATAGTTTTTCACAGACTCCGAAGTCAAACTAAATACCCATGATTGAAATTTGCAAAATTTTTAATTAAATTATACACATGGTGTTTATTAAACATACTTATAAATTATAAAATTCGTTTAGTTAAGATTCGTGTTAAAATAACAATGTTTACATAATATGAATATTTTTTCTACTTATAGCGATGAACTACGTAGCATTTATATTTAAGAAATTTCGCAACGTCGCAGGTTTGAATAGTTTTTATAAATGTTGTTTTCCTTATATATTTTATATTTTTATTAATTTAACTAATTTACTTTTTGTTAATTCATTCATAAGAATAAATATGAAATGATAAGAAATATGTATTTTATAATTATTATTAAATGCGACGTTGCCATGTTTATGGAGACGGCGGAAGTGGTCATGAAATCGTATATTTTTGTTTTTTCTACACCACATATCTAGTTAATTAGTTCGCCTACCCCTCATTTGCATTCAACCAAAAAAAAGTAGCAATTTTTAATTTTCATATCCTACTTTTGCATTATCGAATGCAGGGGTTTTGTGTGTTAATGATAGTGCACATATCAGTGCGATATCCATTGCTACCATGTATAACAGATAAACTTTAACAATTTTTTTCTCCAAAATTAGTTTGGCAATCGAGGTGCAAAAAAATTCCAATATATTCTTCAGAATTCAGAAAATCTCGTGTATTCTTTTCCGTACTGTGTCCAGTAATTGAATTCTATGGAGAACTACCATCAGTGAACAATTCTTATTGCACAAACCGAGATAAAAAATTAGAACTTTGAAGGTTAATATGTTATCTTCTCAGTCATGTTTTAACGATTTAGTCATAAATAAATAAAATGTGAATAAAAAAACTAAAAACAGTTTGAATTTTTTATTATTTGCTTGAAATGAATTAAGATATTGCAATAAGATTAATGGAAACTTATTCTACGGCCTATTTCCTATCAAAACACGTAAAATTTTGTTTCTGAAGCAGGATTTGATGTATTTGATGAATATTATACTTTTTCAAGCACTCTTCGGCAGTGTTGGACTACAATATGTGTTGGAGATCTAAGTATACTGCTCACTGAACCTAAATACGACTCAAAACTAAAAGCACTTAAATGGGTATATACCGAAAAATTTCAAAAAATCAATTTCTTTTCATTTGATTTTTTGATTCTATACTTTATCCAAAGCTTAGAATATTGTTGTTATTGCTTATTTTGATTGAGTTTATTTCGAGTGCTGCTCGTACAGCTGATGATTTTGGGACGGGTGTCGATTTTAGCTCGTATTTAGTTTATTCTTTCAAACCTCTGAGAAATAGTTCGAATTTCAATATTACTTAGTTATAATTTTTTTTTTGTGTCTTGTTAAATATCGATTTCGTACTGAAAGCAAGTGTAAAAATCCTTAAAAAAATGAGCAGGTAAAACGTGCTATTACCCGGTTATGTAAAAATTATTTCCATTTTTCAGATGGCTAAATACAGCTCCGCAGAAGATATGTTTGAAAATAGTAACGATAGCGATACAAGTACTTATTCTTTTATTTGTTTACAATTAATATAATATGCATAATTCTTATATATTTGAATCTTTTAGCGAGTTTTTGCGAAGAAGCAGAAAATCTTTGTAATTTGACGAATAAATGTTGTAAGTTGTTCTGATACGGATTTGCAAAATTATTCAATTACAATATTTACATGTAACTGCATTTATCGATGTAGGTAATTGCAACAATTCCAAGGAAGTAATGGAAAAAATGAATATTATCTTAAAACAGCAAGAACAAATTATGAAAAAATTAGAAATATTATTTGGTTTCTTTAAGACAATTGAGAGGGCAGTCACATTAATAGAGAAATCATTTTGGCAGTTAGTACACTTGTTTACGGAACATTTACATTAAAACTAAAAAAATTGCTTCTGTAAAATTAAAATCAAGGTCAGTACTGTTCAATAGCTTTTTTCAGTTTCATTGCTGAATGTTACAATTTTATAGCCATTTTAGTGTTTCTGTGAAAAATCTGGACCTTTTCAATTTCTACTTTTGCTTCCAATTATTATTCGTTTCTCGTATTTTGGATCTTTAAAATTGTGTTCGTTGGTATTTGTCATAAAAAAATCTCTTTAAGGCATCATTAATTATTTACTTAATTTGTTTACTTTTTTCGCTCGGGCGCAAACCGTCGTGCGAGGTAAATAATAATCTTCCACACTTGTGTCGAAAAGTACTATTTCTAAGCCAAACATCATTTGTAATTTTCCATGAAATAAACTCCAATTTTTCAGGTTTGTAGTCTTCGAACAAATAGTTCAACGCAGGGGACATTTTTGCTAAGCCCTTGTTTTTATTACTTTTTAAAGCATAACTCTGTGGAAATAATATTTTTGTTTATCTTTATACTACTTAAACATATTTACATTTATATAAATTATAAACATTGTGGTTCTTTGAGCGTTGTACAGCGGACATTGCCAAATAACATGGTTTAGATTCTCCTGCTCGTAGCCGCATTTACAATTAGGGTCATAAATTATATGGACTTGGTATAATGAGGCGGCGAGATTGCAATGATTCGCCCTACAACGATGTATACTAATTGATGTACACTAATGTCTTTTTGAATTTTGCATTAATATATTATTTATTATTTTATGTACTCGGTTCTTTCAAAATCTTGATAAAAAGTGCACGGAGAAAAAATTTCCTTAATTTTTACAAATATTTCTTGAAAATTTACGAGAAAATCTAGTAATTTGGTCACAGACTAGAAAACTGAGCAATTTTACGAGATTTTCCGTAAATTTTACACAATATGTTATAAAAATTTAAAATATTTTTAGATATAAATTACTATATAGTATAGTAAATTTTTGTGAATTCTGAATAACGCAGAATTTTATTGCACTATTTACAAAAAAAGTCTAGTAATTTTGTACTCGCGCATGCGCAAGAACCAGCAAGAGCAATAAATTCACGCATCAAAATCATAACCTCAACGTTTTCTTTTGCAAATTATAATAAAAAAACTTAACTAATACTATATTAAGCTGATTATCTTTAAAAAACGACGTAAATATTATCAAATTATTATGATACATAATTTTTAAAATTTAAATTAATTATGTATGAGTTATAATATATTAGGGCGATTCGAGTCATCAAATATAAATATTCTTATTTAGCTCAGGCGGTAAAGCGGTCGGCTGTCAATCCGGAGGACCAAGTTCGATTCCACGAGTTGGCAAAATTTTTTCATAGTTTCAAAATGTTTTCAAATATAAATTCTCGGTTGTTTGTTTAGATATGCTTGTATCTCATTTCGTAGAATTGAATTAATACATGTTTTTCATAATATTGCGATTTATTATAATAAAATGAAATATTACTAGACTGTTCTGTAAAATTTCCAAAACTCTCAGTCTGTTACCAAATTACTAGATTTTCTCGTAAATTTTCAAGAAATATTTGTAAAAATTAAGGAAATTTTTTCTCCGTGTGTATAGCATACCGGGCCGAGTACCGGGTACCCGCGAGTATCATTTCAAATGGTAAGCAGCTGTTTTCGATGTTGTCAAATCGTGTATCTAATGTCCCGTAAGCGTGACAAATTTTATTCATTTGGTTCTCTTAACTCTAAAAATTGATGAATCAACATTTAGTTGATGGCATTATATTTATGGGATATTAAATATACATTGTTTCCAATTTCATCAAAATCTGAAGAACCGTTTTCATAAATTTCGTTATTGAAACTGAGTTGCCATAAGAATACGTGTTAACGGTATAAATATAAAATTCTTAATAACTTTGTTCTGGGTTAGTGTAGCCTTCCAAAAATTTGTATAGGTCAGTTCGAAGTCAAAACGTACTAGTATTTAATATTTTGTAATTATCTAAACACTAATTTCAAATCGATAGTACTCCCTTAAGCTTGAGAAGCGATATGTTCAAAATAGCTAATGTGCCCTCACATATGTAGGAAAAGACTTGGACGTTTCAAACTTTTGATATTAATTTTCAATTAATTAAATTTTAACAATATTTTACTTTAGCATAATATTTATTCGGAATCCTTTGTCTTTTTAAAAATTTAAATCTCATTACTGGTTTGATAAACTCGCCGTTGCTAATTTCGGCGAAAAATCATCGTGTAACCTTGTCGTATACCCCACTACATTTTTATTTTCATAAATAATGCAAAATATTATCCTGTAGCTATAATGGAAAATATTAGTAATAATATTAATAATAATTGAAACAGTTTTTATAAAACAAGTTTTCTTTCAGTGTTAAAACAATTGTAAATTGGAACGATTTTTACTAGATCGTAAAGAACTACCGTAAAATGGAAAGGCAAAAGAAAGCAAATAATTTATGTTTTTCATCAGATTACAATGAGTTATCAGTTTCTCGATGGACTAGAATTAGAAACAAAAAAAAGTTAAATGATGTCTGTGAGTATTAATAGAACACTCATTAAGGTTTAATAAAATAAAGAGGCAGAGTTTTATCTTAATCAATTTTGAAAAAATGAGCATCATAAAATTTCATATTATCACAAAATGCATTAGATTTGTATGCACATTGTAAAATTTATATATGAATTTTTTACCACTAAAAATAATACAATTCACATGTTTATGCTTCATATATTAAAAATAAAGTATATTATTTTAACAACGAATGAATCGTATCCAACGCCGAACAAATTTAAAATAATTTTTTAAACTATTCAAAGAGATTTACAGTTATCTTTTTTGTTAGATTATGAAGTTGAAATAGCGCAAAAAAGGTGTCTTCGTACAGTATTCTTAAATATTACGCGTGTAACTTAATTTTTACAGATTTTTTACAAACTTTCTTACTTAATTTAAAATATACAAAACAACTTTAATCTTCGAAATGTCGACCACCATTTTTACGATCTTTTGCCATCTATCTGGTAGCATACGAATGCCTTTCCGATAAAAATTCGCGTCTTTCGAGGCAATAAAGTCATCGACGCATTTTCAGACTGCACCAACATTTCAGAAGTTTTTCTCTGCCAAACTGTGTTGCATTGATCGACCAGATGTAGGGAAGAAGAACCTTGTTCACTTGTAAATTTTCTTGCGGCGTAGATGTCGACGGTTGTTCAGAAACCACCCATGATTCTTTGCACTTTGGATTCTGGTTAAGAATCCAACCTTCTGTACACTGAGAAAAATAAGCAGTCGAAACAACTACTTCGGGCTGTTAAATGTGGACAACTGACTCCCGTCTGTTAATCCAACAAAAAAATTGTTGAAATATTAAACAAAAACATTTTAATTAAATCAACAAATATTTTGATTGAACTGCCAAAATATTTTTCTTTTAAAATGACTAAAATAATGATTTTGATTCAATAAGTTTTTGTCTTTAATTTAATAATTTATTTATTGAAACAAATAAAATTTTAAATGAACGGATTAATATTTAGAAAAGTTCTAGCTGCTAAATAATTGAAATAATAATATTAATTCAGTTAGTTTTCGTTTTAAAACTAATAAATTATTTATTGAAATAAACAATTTTTTATGAAAGTAAAACATTTCTTATTAAATGAACTAATATTAATCTTCGGAATCGTTTCGAGGTTATGTTTTTTATATTTAATACAGCGTAATAACCTGTTCTCGAACATTTAATAAATTTAATAACGAGTCGATAGTTATTTTCGACTTTCCTATTATGATTAATTCGGTATGTCGTATTTTTTTAATTGTTCATTTCAGTTAAAACTAAGAACTGTAATATATTAGTTCTGAAATTATTTCCTTAAGATACCATTGTAGGTAAGCGGTTAACGGGTCTGCCTGCCGTGCCGAAGGACCCCGGTTCGATTCCCAACATCAAAATTTTTAATTTATTTAATTTATTTATAATAAACATAATTAGTGAAAAATATAAATATAATATAAAAATAATAATAATATAATAAATAATAAAAATAAAAAAATGAAAAAATAAATAGAAGAAAAAATAAATATGACGAATAAAATAAATTTTTTAATTTTCTAATATTCATATTTCTCTTGCTTTAATACCTCACTGGGTCGTTCAGTTAACTGTCTCTGGTTTGTTAAATTAACAGAAAAAGGTAGTTGTTTGTATTTATCGGTGCGAGGCTGTTGTTTCGACTACTTATTTCTCTCAGTGTATTTATCTTAATGCATGTAAACGTTTCAAAACTGCTACCCGAGTAACTCCTGTATTGCAAGATCTTCTTGTGTTTGGGCCGGATTTTTATCTAGTAAGGCTTGTAAATCGTCATAGAACACAGCAATTACTCCGAACAAATTGGTTTGAATGCCTTGCTGGCATTTTTTCCTTGTTGATACTCGTAAAGAATACAGTGACGAATACGCTGCTTGTCGGTCGCCATGGTGCTCTCACTTTTTATTTAAGTTATGTTGTTCATTTGAACAAGTCACCAATGAAAACTTCGATGTTAACACTCGCAAATTTCATAAAGACAATTCGCTATTTACAAATTTGGATATATTTTTAACTCTTTAAAAAAATATGTAAAAATTAAGTTACAGATCTAATTTTAAATGCATAAGTGTCAATTGTGCACATATTATTATATTATTGCATGTTATTATATTATTGTAAACGTTGGTTTTACATAACAAGTAGCTGAAACTTCTTTAAAAGTATGATTTTTTTAATTCAATAAACGTCAAATAAAATAAAATATTATTTATAAATAATTATCTAAAATACACGTTTACGATGTTAGTAGATAAAAATTTAAGATTAAACGAATTTCTAATAATTTTTAGTAATCGAGAAAAGTAGCACAAATACGTCACACTGCAATGAATCTGATGTAGTAGATTTAAAACATATTCCAAATGAACATGTATCAACTTCAGACAATAATATTGATACTCCTGAAGAAGTATCCGAGCCATTTTATTGTAGTAACAATTCTACAGACCAAAGCGGCGTTGAAGATTGTAGAAGACACGAAGTGTTACGATAATGAACACGAAGACAGTGATAATGATGATTGTGATATATATTCAGATTCTGAGGACGAATATTTAAATTGCGTCGATGATACTGATGATGACAATAAACCATTTTATACAGACAATCGAGTAATGTTTACCGATAGTAATTTGACCGTTTCTGACGTATTACTAATGTTACATGGATTTTACTCAACATTTAGTGCTAATACTACTAGACGTATGAAAGAGGCATTATTAGAATTTGTAAAAATATTAGCTGGCCCTAAATTTGGTTCTTGGAATTATAGTTCTTATTTCGCGTCACAGCATTTTGCTCCACCTCAAGAGTGCATGACAAAATATTATTATTGTGACGAATGTAATATTGTAGTTGGTAAAATGTTTTTGCCCGACAAAGCTAAAAAATCTTTCAAATGTAAAATTTGTCACAAAATCTATACAACTTTTCCAAATGAAAACTATTTTATTTCTTTAAGTGCAAAATTTCAATTAGAAAAATTATTAAATCGAAAAGATGTTCAAAAAGATATGATCGTTAAAAATGACAATCAAAATACAAAGAAAAGAAAAGTAGACGTAATAAGAGATATTACAGATTCAGAATTGTATAAAAAAAATATTGAAAATACTGATGATATATCGTTTAATTTTAGCACAGATGGAGCGCAATTATTTAAAAGCGCTAAAAAATCATTGTGGCCATTACAGCTGCATGTTAATTGCATAAGAGGTAACAAACGGTTTCAATATCCTATTATAGTAGCTTTATGGAAGACCGAAAAGGAACCTTCGGCTTCTTTTATGAATCTGTACACGGCTGTATTAAAAGAAGAGGTCGATAAGTTACGAGAAACTGGTGTAAATATTACAGATTACAATACGAATGAAGTTTATGTAAAAAAACTTGTTCCTTTTTGCGGATGCGTTGATAGCGTTGCTAGGTCCATTTTGCAAAATAGGCTTCAATTTAATGGCCACTACGGCTGTGGCTATTGCTATCATTTTGGAAAGCACTATATGGGTTCTATGCACCCCACAGGTACTGAAACGCAAGGGCGCGACTGGTACTGCCAGCTCGTGCGCTGCGAATTAGGTACCTGTTGTGCGCCATCATCCAGAGGGGGGCCCTA
>JAWWML010034003.1:0-11428 GCA_035047165.1 Ormyrus rosae
GAAGCCATAATCATACAGATTTTTTTTTTCAGGGCTTTTTACATGGGGAAAAAATCAGTATATAACCCCCTTAAGGAGTCTTCGGTGTTTTGAATAAAATCACGTACATCTCTAAAACTTGACTTTAGTGTAAATAAACTATGCCAGATTCATTTACAAGAAAGAAATTCTATTGTTAACGAAGTAATTTTCGAAAAAATCTCTTTCAAAAAATTCTCGTTTTAACACGTTACCTCATGGGGTTCGTCAACAAAATCGCTGAATACTCCGAAATAAACTCATGAATCTTCGTGAAACAAAGATATATTTAAACATTTGTCTTTCAGAAATCCGTTAAATTAATAAAAAATATTATGTTAACATATTCAATTAAAAGAAAATTGCGAGTAAAGTACTAAAAATAAGATAATCGTATAGTTACTGCTACCGCGCATGCGTCGTTAGTTTGATAATAGCGCATCGAAGAAATAGCTTATAATTCAAATAACATGAATGAAATTATCAATTGTCAGGGACTGGCAGGGATGTAAAAATTTCGCAGCATTCATTCAAAGCGTGGCCCAAGGAAGCCTTCACTTGCTACGACACCAAATGCCGAAGACTCCTTAAATTAACATTTTTCTACACTATCTCCTACCCAAATTTGATTTAAACCAATACAGTGTCATCTTCATTTAAAATTTAGTTCTTAATCTGATGCACCTTCCATGAACGAAGTTTTCGAAGTTAGAACTGTGAGCTCAAACATCAATTTCGTCAACAATTTTCTCATAA
Source organism: Ormyrus rosae (assembly GCA_035047165.1). Lineage (NCBI taxonomy): Eukaryota > Metazoa > Arthropoda > Insecta > Hymenoptera > Ormyridae > Ormyrus > Ormyrus rosae. The sequence continues at coordinate 775 of JAWWML010034003.1, forward strand.
CTGATATTGTTATGACTTAAAGTTACCGAATTATCGCGTTTGTAACTCACATTATCAATAATCGCATTTGAAATATGATTCTATTATCATTTTTGGTATTAAAATTAACGCGGTAACGTTTAGCGGGTCCGGCAATAGAGACCACAGAGTTGTCTCTTTGACGACGCAGGTTATGGTATCTTAGACTTATCGATGTCGCTGTTTGCTGGAGTTGAGAATGAAGACGCTGTCGCGCTGGTAATTCGCCGTCGAGACGATGAGGACGGGTGGCTCACGGTTGTCGGCAGGTAAACAATGGCGCGTACTTGTTGTGTAGGTTGTTGAGAGACGGGCAGCGCTCTTTGGCGCGACCCGCTGCAGGATGATGAGGTTGAGAGACGGGCGACGCACGATTGTGCGCACCCGAAGCAGGCTGACAAATTGCTGCGCGTACTCACTTCACGACGTTGATAGTCGGGCGGCGCACGATCAAGCACACCCGAAGCAGGTCGTTGAAAATCGGGCGGCGCATGATCACGCACACTCGAAGCAGGTTGAACAGAAGCGGGCAGCGCACGATTGCGCGTAGTCACTACAGGACGTCGAAAGGCGGGCGGCTCACCAATTTTAAATGAGTAATCTCTTCAACTCTTGACTCTTCAGCAGCTTCCCATTGATGTGTTAGAAAATCTTTCGTAAAAGGATGATGACGAAAACGATGACGAAGAGAGGACGAAGAAAACAATTAATCCAATAGCCGTGCTTATGATTCCTTCTTCTTCCTCCTCCTTCTTCTCCGTGAAAATCCGGAATTTATTATTCCCGGGTTTCGGCACCAAAAATGTTCCCAGCAAAGTCAGGAATCCACGCGAGAAAAAGAGAATCACAATACATTTTACTTTTAATTACTTTATTGTTTTAATTTGAATTCATAAAGTATTTGATAGTCCGATCATTTTTCCGCAACTAACCAAAGCAATCCGAAAAACAAAAACTGAACTTTTTTATCTAACCTAACCGCAGCAACTTCATAAGGGAGTTCACTTATCTCCCATATGAACTTGACATTCGAATACATTTTATATTCAAAATACGTTCTTAAAATTTCAACTCTACACATCCACATATAAAAGGATACATCGTATCCGTAACAAAAAACTTGCTCAATTTACGTGTGAAAAATTGCGTAAAAACGGCGAGAATTCATAACTTTGAAAAGTCAACACTAAGAAATATCGAAAGGTAGGGGTTCGGATAGGCAAATCTTCAATGTTGGTACCACATAGAACACTTACCACGTAATAAGACCTCTCTGGGCGCTTATCACCTGGACACCTTCCCTTGTAAGATATTGTGTTGATCCAGATATTCCATAAACTGCTGATGCACGATTTTTTCCATGACCTTCGAAAGAAACCTCAGTATTGTTATCAGAGGTTGGAGACACTCGCTTTTTATCCGGCAGCACGTGAGCCCTCCTCCAGAGGTCCGGGAAAATACCTTGCATGAGGGAAGCGTTGAATATGCTTACCAGGAATGGTCGAGGAGGGATAGCCTTAACTATGACACTTTGCCGGATGCCATCCTCGCCCACTGCCTGAGATGAGAATTGAGATGCCGCTAACACGATATCACACAGATCAACTGGCTTAAATCGGAATCCCTCCTCGGGGGTACAGGTGAGAATGTCCTGCATATCTGTATCCCTATCCGGGTCAATTTAAAAAGAAATGCTCGCAAAATGTTTGTTTAGCTCTTCTGGTGTTATGCCATTCAAATCTTCCCCCTTGAATGGAAGCAGCTTGAGGCTACGTAATTCATTCCAGATGTTGTTTTCTAGGGCTGTTGTAAGCCTTTTCTGATAATAGTTTGTGACGACCCTTCCTGCCGCCGCATACGATACTAACCGTTACCGACCGCTAATAACCGTAACCAACAATTACCGATCGATACCGACCGTTACCGACTCGCTAAGAGGAGGCTGAGCCGCTCGAGACGCGCCGCCGGCGTTCACAGCGACGGCGCCCCCCACCACTCCTCGATAGAATTTGAACTCATCTTTCGAATGCCGGGAGTTAAAATATTGTACCATTAATAGTTGAAAAGTTATACGCGACTAAACAAAAATCGATTTTTCTTCAATTTTTGATGAAAGAGCACATAACTTTTGAAAAATCGAGCGTTAGGCCGAACGGACGCGGCTTCCTTCATATTTTATCATTAGAAAACATATCCCAAAGTTGCAGAAAAATCGATTACCCAAATGTCATATACTCTCCTTGTCAGATCCGAAAAACACTTTTCTTTTTGTATTCTCGTAAATATTAAAATTGAATTTCGTTAATTAATTGATATTAAAAAAATTGTATTATTACAGATCTCACGTTAGATCTCACATGATATCTCATATGAAATCTTACATGATCTCACATGACATCTCGTATGAGATCTCACGTGAGTTTAAGATACAAATCCTTACGTGAAATCTCACGTGATATTGCATTTCGTGAGCTATTAAAATCTCTTAGATAATAAAAAGTCAATTTCTCAACATCTCACATGAGATCTCGTATATAAAGTTTCTAAAATTAAAAAAAATATCTAAAACGTTTTGAAACATAGATTTTTGGACTTATCTGGAGGGTGGCACAACCTAACAGGCGACTCTCAATGTTGAGAAATTGAATTTTTGTTATATAAGAAATTTTAATAGCTCACGAACCGCACTATTGCATGAGATCTCACGTGAGAAATTGTATCTTAAACTCAGATGAGAGCTTATGTGAGATATCATATGCGATCATGTGGGATCTCACGTGATATTTTTCAACTGGATATAGGCCAAGTTTTCATACCACTAATATTGAACTTATAAGTTATGAAAATAAATTGTGTAAGTTTTGTGTAAATTTCGTAGCTATTTTTAGTGTAAGGTTTTTGGTAATTGCTTTCTCTATAAGAAAGCTTTGCATCGGTGAAATTTTTCGAATCTCATATTTTGACGTAGAAGCACATTTTTAGGTTCAGAGAGTCCATAAAAGTAGTTTTTAAAAAATGTCCGGATGTATGTACGTGCGTGCGTATGTAGCTCCCCCTTAACTACTTTTAAAACGTCGATTCGCTTCAAATTACGCGCAAAAGTTAGACTGCCTCCGTGTGGCATAGACTAGGGGAACAGACTTTTGTGGCGAGCGCGCCACGTGATCGTCACAGCTTAACCAGTCCCGACCAGTAACGGACATATGTGCCTGAACCAGCTTACAGGCGGACTGGCGATCGCCCGGGGCGACACAGATTTCGATCTCTGTGTCAGTACTGAATACGACAGTGCGAATACTCCCTTATTCTGTAGCCTATGCTCGTCTACAACGTAAAGACTGCAAGCGCAAAAACTTGTATTTTTTAAAATGATACCAGTAAATAGAAGTTATTATCCAATAAGGAAAAGAGAACGTAAGAGGATTTTGAAACTGAAAAATTGTGCTGCTGCAAAGAAGAGAAAAATTGAAACTCTTAGAACTGAAGAAACCAATCCAGAAGTACCTGTTGATTCTGCTGAGACTGGACAATTTTTTATAATTCATTCTGCAACCTTCAATAACTTATTTAAAAATGTTGAATGCAGTCAGTGCAGTGAAAAAAGTTTACATTTCGACTAGCATCAAAAATAGTTTTGAAGTGTTTATATTGTTGTTTAAGTATTATATTAATTCACTTGTAAATTTATTCAATTGCTTGCCTTGAAATCCTTAATCCCTTTCGTTATCAAAAATTTTCCCCCAGTAAAGCTAAGTTCGTAACAATTTATAACAGCACTTACAAACTAGACTTTTATAATAATATTTAAAACACAATACAATATGAAAAACAGTTCCTCCATGTGCGGCCCTTGCGGGGCGTGTGGAAATTTTTTAAGGGAGGCCCGTGTTTCTACCATTAAATTGCCTTTGATATCAAACTTTCAACGGAAAATATAACCTCACATCGTGCGCAATGGATCATCGAATACCAGATTTAAAATTGGCATATTTTTGAATTTATTATTTCAATTTAGAAGTTTAATTAACAAATTTAAGTAACAATTTAAATTAAATTTTGTATTAAAATTAAAAAATATAAATAATCTAATAATTCTTCAATACATTTATTTCATGAAAATTTAAAATATTATTAAAACTAAAAATGAAACTACTGTGTCCAGGGGTATTTTCCTTGATGATCCTTGAAGATTCTACACCTTACTTTATAGGATAAACAAACACGGTTAACCTCAACGCACAAGTAGCACTTACTAAAAGCAATCGGTTAACAAAAAGTGCGGCGACCGTGGTGACACGACTGAAGTACGATCCACGCGCTGTATTTAAAAGTTTACATTTGAAATTTTTGTATTAAAATTTATTTTGTAAAAATAAAACCCATTTTTAAAAATCTTTATACATTTATATATTGTTCTGATAACATTTATTAATAAATTATAAAATTTTTAAAAACTATTTCAAAAAATCGAAAATTAAAAATTTTCATATTTTGTGCTATTAATTTTTTAATTTTTTCAATTGTTGCATAAAAATTTATTTTCAGACAGAATATGTAATAAAAAGATGTCCATTTTTTGGAATTTGTTCGGTATATAACCCCCTTAAGTGGCTTCAACTACTATCAAGAAAGAGTAAAAAAATTTCCAGCCAAATTAAGTGTAGAGATTAAAAATTATCCTGCGACAAGTGGCTTTTGCTTTTGAAAATCAGTCTTCGAAAGAACTTTCAATAATTGGTGTTCCTTACTTAGATTTTTTTAGCCTAGTTGGGCTTAAAATGTAGGTAAAATTATATACTTTTAATAGAAAACTTCGTAAATATTATGGATTTATTTTACGTGTTAATTTTTGTAATTAACAATTATTATCTTTTATTACGTTTCAACTCAGGCTTGTTCCCTTAAAAATATACAGTTTGCTTGTTCATATTAATTCTGCTTATTACTAAAAAAATTGTAAAATAAGAATATAAAACAAAATAACGGCATTTACCTTTATTTGCAATGTCCCCACCGGGAAGGATTTCGTAGATGGATTTTCTTTTGGAACATATCGATAAAATTCCCGTCCAGATTTATACCATTTAACTATGTACAATGGATCTCCTTCTGTATCATACCAACAATATAACTTAGTATTATCTCCTTTCTTAACAGCAACAGGGGTTTGGATCCGGACTTCCTTTAAACCCAAAACTAATGCTAAAATGAAAAATGGACTCAATATTATTAAAAACAATAAAATATTATATATAATTAATTAATATAATTAGTTAGATTTGTACAATTTTTTTTATTTTTATCATCTTTTTAATTTTTAATTTATAATTTCTCTGTATTTTGAATTGTATTGCATAGTTTTTATATTATAGTTCTATAAACTATATAAAATATAAAATGCAACTCGCGACATATTCTTTTTCTGTCCTGCGGCTGGAAAGCGCCAACTTTCTGGCCGCTGCGCAAAACGAAGTATCCGCTTTTCTGCGACGTTGAGCAGAAAAATAGTATGCACACCTTGGCCAGTAAAAGAGAAGCCTGAGATCACAAGTTTGTCAACCTCGGCGTCGCCTCGGCCGACAATTACATGTGATCTGAGACATTTCTTATTTTACTGACCTATGTATGTAATACACTATTCCTTCATTTAATGCTGCTCTAATTATGCTGTTCTTACGCTACGCTAATCAGCAATGGGGTCATCGGTGTTTTTTTCTTTTTTTTTGATAAACAAAGCACATGTATTTCTCACAGTGGTGCTCTTGTTTAGATCAGTAGAAACTAGGGTCTTTGAGTTCGAGTCCAAATAATTCCCTTCGCTTTTACCGATCGAGCCACTGAAGACCACACCGTCCAAGGCTCTCGAAGAAAATCCGTAATAACCAATCTTCTTAATGCTCATGTACTCAGCGCGATCATAGTACATTTTAAAGTTGGCCGATCAGGTGCATCGTGATCCTATGTTGAGCGCCAGGTGCTTTTATGCACCGAATTTATTTTCCGACAAACTCACCTTAAAAACGAAACCTCTATTGTTAGAGGAAATCCCGCCGAGATTTTTCACCACCAGAAAGAAAATGGCGTCAAAGTTACGTTGCGGACGTCGCCTCTAACCGCTGAATTTAAGGAGAACCGCAAAACGAGAAAACGCTGGGAAAGATACTGGATGCAAGGGAAAAATAAATAAAAATAAACGCGATCAATTTCTAACTGAACTCACTTATTTTTTATTCAGAATTAACACGACTAATATACACGAAATCGAGTATTTGCACCGCGCCTTTCCCGCTCGAGCTGACAGCACTCGCGATACTTTGCATAATATTCGAGAAAACTATTATGGAAAACGCTTACTTTTTCGCTGGCAATTGAGACGCCGGTACTTTTCTCCTCTCGCACGTTGGATACTTTGCTCCGGGGACTTCCACACACTTTCTCTCTCACACTTTACAATACACACGCACCTGTACTCTTGACGACAGTACAGCAACGAATTTACATCCACTCTCGTTCACGACCAGGCAACGAATAGCCGATAATGGCCGCTCCTTCTTCCTCGCTGGTGGTCTTCTTCTTCATCATCACCGCTGGACGTGGCGCTTGATGATTGGTCGTTTGGCCTCATTGTTCGCTTGCTAATTGGTCGCTAATTGACTGGCGCAGGTGTTGAAAGTGTCGCTACTCTTGTTACCGTAGCATCACTTGATACGCTTGACCAGCGCCGCGAACCTCAAAAATGCCGCTTACCATTAAAATGATGTTCGATTGGCCGCAAGTTTTGCAAGCGGCCGCGCGCCTTATAATTGCACTTGTCGAAGAGATCGGCTTGATCGTTTGATCTCCCCTCTCTAAGCGCCTCCGCTCGATGGTAGGTATACCACTGAGTTGCGCAGTCTGACAGACTGAGAGCGAGCGAGAGAGAAGCATGCGCTCTCTCTCTCTCGCACTCCTTAATCGCAAACGCCGCTGAACTTGCTGAGCCGAGCAGCGAGTGTGACGTCATCACTGTTTTATTTTCGAATTGTGCTCTCGGCTGCGAGTCGTTCCAGGCTCGGATCCATCGCCTGTTTACATCTCGCGGTCGCTCACCCATACACTCTATTTACATTCTCACACGCATACTAAAATTGTCATATTATATTACTTTAATCGCTGGAATAAGTGTTTTTATTTTTAAATCTAATTCTCTCTTTTAACTAATACCGACCACCAAATATTTGTTTTTGAATTAATCTTTTACTAATTTTCATTTAACCAAAAATAACAATAAATCTTACATTCGTAACTACGGAATCTCGTCACAACACTTATTTTTAAAAGTGCGAATTTCGGACTAACAGGGATTCGAATTCACGCCCTAAGCAGTGATACCCTTGGAAGAAAAGACCCTTACCGCCTGAGTCAAATACCGCTCTCTCCTCGCGATATTACAGTCAAGATTAAAAATAAGCGAATACATTAATATGTACGTCAAAAGCTAGTCAACTAAAAGCAATATCGCATGTAATTATCATGCAATATATTGAGAAGTTTATAATATGACCCTTTGTTTACCCTTTGAAGGGTATATTTTTCTATTGAACAAATTTTCAATATAATAGGTGATCTAAAAGTGTTTGGGATTGTTGATTACTATTCTGACGTCAGAATTGACAAATTAGCCATTGTTGTTATTTTTTAGCGAGTCCAATTGTATCAATTCGCACTTTCAGAGATCGCCAATGTTGCTCAAATTATAACTTAATCTCGAAAATCTACGTTTTATGAGGAGATGAAGAGTATAAGCGTCTTAATTTCTGAACCATTAGATTCACTTTTTCTCGACTGCTTCATCTTTTGGCTTCAATCAAAGAAGACTACGCGCCTCGCTTTCACCAGCCTCGTAAGAGGGATCATAATAATGCTTACTCTATATACTGTTTAAAGATTTATTTCACACCATGCGTAAAGCAAGCGTGCGCAAAAGCGGCAACGTCTCGCCAGTGGCCAATAATAATAGAGCTTAAAGCGCTTGTACTTTTGGTATAGTCTCAAGAATCTCCTCCCCGCTTAACGGATCGTTGATATTCTGCTGCTACTGCTACAGCAACAGATGATGTTTATATTTTTCATGCTCATTTTTATATGTATTTGATCGGAGAATTTCATAAAATTCGTTATCTAAACGCGAAAAATTATCTCCAGATGTTCGAAATTTGATACTCGGTGCATTTTTAAGACCATAACTGATTTTCAACTGCGTGCGATAAACCTTCTGCCACTCGGCGTTGTAGAAGTGACCGCGATCAAATCGAACGTTACAGATTACGGTTAGTGCGCGAGAAATCTTTTTACAATAATTGTTTTCTCGCAACCCATGGGACCGGACACGCAACATGTAAAGGGATGTTTCCAGCTCGTATCTATGGTTACTGTTGAAATAATCCAATATTTTGCACGCTAATGCTTCGCTGCAGAAAAAGTAGGAAAATCCCAAGTAAACACTTTTGGCTCGAAAGTTTTATAACCTCTTTGAAACAATTGACAATCTTTCGTCAGTCCATTCTCGACAGTCAGCAAAGAAACATCGAACCAAAATCACAAAGAAACATCTAGCCATAACCAGAAAGAAACATCAGATCCAGAGCTACATCAACATTATTAAAATGTTATCTCTGTATAATTGAATTAAACTATTCTGAATAAAGTCAAATTCTAAAAATTACAAATATTTCTCGCTTTTCCAACATGCCTTTCGTAATCAACGAATTAATATCACCGTTCCCCGCGGCGGCCCTGCGGCGCGATCCGGAAATGCGTGTAACTGGACATTGATCAATCTTCGTATTACGACTTTGTACTGGTAAAAGTTATCTGTTTATTCAAGGTCGAGTGAGTTTTAAGAGCAGTGATGTTACTTGCTGCTCGTCCCCAGTAATACTGATCAAAATAGTACAATGTACACAATAGTCAAACTATTAGAGCGGCGTGACTATAGCACGACAGTACAGCGGCGCGAATATATGAATAAACACTTTAAAAACTTTAATGGAACTACAAAAGTTACTAAAACTAAAATGTAACTAAAATTTAACAAATTTTTAAATTTTAAGAATCTAATAAAATAACTATTCGCCTTTAACATATAAAATTATACAACAGATACAAATTTTCAATAAATAAATTTTTCAATAATGCTTTGAAACTAAGAAATCGAAGTTCACGGAAAGCGAAAAGAACAAAATTACTAAATTTTATAGTTCCAACCCGATTAAAAAAATGCAACACTCTTGAATACTCGAGCGTTAGCCGAGAGCCTCGCGCGTCATGTTTACATGTCGCGGCGCGAAATAATATTATAATAAAGACGGAAAATTCACATAACATCTGACACAAAAATTGAACCGCAACGCGGTGGAGGCATTCACGCCCTCGTAAAACACTTCTAACTCGGTCAAAAATTAAATAAAAACAAATTTCCCTTTATCGATAATCGGATTAAAATCCGAGAACAAACGGAAATTTGCGTCTAAAAGGGGACCGAAAGAGGCTCTCGGTACCTATTTCCCCGATATCCCTCGCACAGGACGGATAGCTAGTGTGCTGGTCTACTCCAAGTCGCGCTGAACCTTCGTCATACGAGGTAAGTGCGGCGTTCCTCTGCTTCCTGGCCGGTAACTTCGCAAGAGGAAGAACTTGGTCAAGGAAGCTCTCTCCTCGGGGATATTTCTCTAAGAAAGATACCGCGAATAGAATTTAATTTACCTAGTAGAGTTTAAAGCAATTTTGTACGAGTTAGATATAAGTTGTAAATAATATTTAAATAATATTCAAACTAGAAGCGAGCAAATAGATCGCGAAGCGTCCAGAAACATTAACATACAAATATACATATGTATTAAAATTTTAATTTAAATAAATAGATAAAATTTAAACCGCAACTGCTTTGATAAGTGACTTAAATATCTCCTTGGCACCTCCGCAGATCTCGTAATCTTTCAAAAAAAAAAACAGTTCAAACTTCTATTAGCACTAAATTCAGAATTTAAAGCCTTTAGTATTAAATTTACAGTTTTTCTTAACAATCTTCATTGGTATCTTCTTGGATCTCATCTTCTTCTTTAGGCAACAAAATCAAGTTGACTGCTTGGCGATCAAACGTAGAATGGGCCGTGCGGACTGTCACGATTCTTACTAAACCTTGGGAGTCAGGTTTAATGGCCAATATCCTAGCCAAAGGCCATTGGGCTGGAGGAGTATTTTCATCTCTTAAAATAACCAAATCGTTGATCTTGAATGACCGAGTAGCAGTTTGCTACTTCTGAGGTTTTTGCAACGATTGAAGATACTCTTGAGACCATCTACGCCAGAATCCTTGCATCATTTGCTGAATGATTTGCCATCTGCGCTACGCAGGAATGTTCTGTTGAATACAACTAGGCTCAGGCACGATGTAGGATGGCGCTTGGATAAGAAAATGAGCAGGCGTCAACAGTTGGACATCAGACGGATCATCAGTCAGAGTCGTTAAGGGCCTTGAATTAAGACAAGCCTCAATCTCAGCCAACAAAGTAGCCATAAGGTGTCGGGGTGTGAAAATCAATTAAGATAAGATAAGAAAGAGTGAAAAGTCAATTAGTACCAGTAAAGTAATTAA
>JAWWML010034014.1:0-11425 GCA_035047165.1 Ormyrus rosae
CGCAGGCGAAATATTATAACGCGGGTCGGCGTGAAATTTCATTTCAACCAGGCGATATCGTCTGGAAAAAGCAGAAAATTCTTTCTTCCGCAACTCAAAACATCGCGTCTAAACTTTGCAAGAAATTCGGAGGCCCGTTTCGGGTTGTTAAAATGAGGTCGCCGGTAGTCACGCAGTTAGAAACTTTAGAAGGTAAGGCAGCTGGCAAGGCACACGTCGTGGATCTGAAGCCCCGGGTGAGTACTCAAAATGTTAATCATGTAGATCCCATTCCTACGATGCTTGTAGAGGATGTTTCGACCGAAAGAGTCGGCGAATCAGTTGAAAAGGTGGAGGACCCTAGTATACCTACCCGAGATCCTTCAACAATCTCCCGTGTTGCTTCTCCGAGCCCTAAGGCCCCAATAGCGGTTGGAGGTCGGAAGAGAGGCCGACCTCAGAAAATCCCGTACGTGGGAGATCCGCTTATCACCGCACCTGTCGTCAATTCCGATCCTATCATTCCAATACGCTCTAGTAGGCGATTGCGAGAAAAGAGGAAGGCAGTGTCATAGAGCAGAGTTTGGCTCATATGTCGCCTTGCTTATTTCTTTTCCCTCAGTTTTGCATGTCGTGTTGTTTTGAACCTCTTAATTTTCAATTTATTTGTTAATTTTATGTAAAAGTTCGTTTCAGTTCACGCGTTGTGAGTTAATTACTAATTATTGATTTACGTAATTTAATTATTTCATCCCCTCCACTTATAGGTAAGATAGCAAAGAGCTAGTTATCGCCCCTTCGTTTTCTGTGAAAACTGCAGGGTCGATTTAGGGAGGGGGGTGTTGTGAAGGAATTTCCTTCACATTATCGCGCATCCGAAATTGGCTTCGAAAGCGCAAGCGAGACGATGCACGAGAGTCCAGTCGCTCCGTCGAGGTTTCGCATGTATGAGTGTGCGTGTGGATGGATGTGTCAGAAGCGCGCAATTTTCGGTTTTCAGGGCATCAGCGAAACTTCCCGCAGCACCAGCAGAGACATCACTGTCGCACCGAGTTCCTGAGGCGTGAAGCCGAGTCGGAGATGCTCTCCGCGTGCGACCAGCGATCCTCGCTCTCCCCTTCGGCGAGGGCAAACGACCTGCAGCTAGAGTTACGCGGCCTGGCCCACCGCTTGAGATTTGAAAACTCGCTGCCAGCCGCCAAGGGACGAGAGCGAGGTAAAACTGGCAACGGCGCGGCAGCTGATCCGGCGATCAACGTTGGCCGCCAGCGTGACGATCAAGACGACGACCAACACTCTCCTGCTTCGACTCGCGCGCGCCGGTCGCAATTTATAATTGGTTTCGCCTCTGCTTCCAGTTTCGAAGTGTAAATCTTTTCACTTGTTCTATTTTCGGTGTTAGCTTATTTTATAAAATTTCGATTCAATTCAACTTCGCGTGCGCGTTTCACTTATAATTTTAGTGTGTGTGTGTGGACGAGTGTCTGTATGAACAAGTCATCTTCGCTGCCCGGGACAGAGGACCTCGACGGTGCCGGCTGCCTTCAGTACCGCCGTACGAAACGGCTACCGCATTCGAAACGAAAGTAAGAGTAAATTGAAACTTTTCGACGTCTGTGAAAGAGCACGACCTCACGAGAATTCACCCCTCTCCGAGGACTAGCCGGAGGGTACCTGGTTGTTTCGGAATTAAATAAAGTCTTGTGTTATCTTTTAATTAGCGATTTAATTTATTTATCTACCCGTTTCGAGGAGTAGCAAAGTGCTACATCATACGTTTTACAGGTATTATCGTCATCTTTAAAATGAAAATAACGCTGCAAGACGGAACGATATCGTGCCCATTTTTCTTGTTCGTCTTTACACACTGATGAATTTAGTATATTGTTCACCTCTGCGTCCAATCTGCTCGTGACAGTACCGGGCGTTTGCACCGACTTTAAGCTTGTGTTGCCGTTTGCGAGTACGCTCTGTAATCGATGTACGCTCTCTTGGGGTAAGAGAACCATCTTTCGTGCGTGTTCCATTTCTTATTTATTTATTTATTCTTTTTTGTTTTCACTTACTCAAGATATTGGCTAAAATAGTTCCAACGATAGTTGCCAATAGAACAGATAAGAATCCGCCTCTTTGGACGATGATTTTTTTCTTTTTGCACAAACTCACACGAGGTTCGGCCAGCGTTCCTAGAGTATTTGCGTGTTTGCGCAGACGAGTCTTGTGTCCCTTGTCCAGCGGGACGTTACCGATTAAAACGTTCAAGGCACACTCGCAAATGTGTCGAACCAGCTTTGAGTCTGCTTTTTGTAAGACAGCCTTTCGTTGTTGATTGTTGAGGTGATAAAGAGCGTTGAAAATTATTGCCTCCTTGTGAGAAAAAGGACGACGTGTAATAATTCTCTTCGGAGCCATTACAGAGAGACAAGTGGTACGAGCTTGGAGGCGTCGTTACCTTTTATCTTTTTATTTCTTGTAATGTAGACGTAATGCAACTCGTCGTCGGGAAAAATAGAAGTGCGATATCTGCAATTGTCGGGTGTATCTTGCTTCAAGTCGAGCAAGAGATGCCCGTAGGGTTTCGATGTCGCGTCCCAGTAAGCTTCTTGTAGGAAGCGAGGATCCTCTGGGCACACTTGATGCGACAGATGGTTTATTTGAGAACGATCGCGCAAGTTTCTAAATAAAACGATGTAGTGAGCGTTCAGACATATATTGCGCTGTCCTTTTCCTTGATGGAAGACGTTTTGCGTGATGAAGATGACGGACAGAGAATGATGATGAGAGGCTTTGGAAAAAAATATCGGCGACAGAGCCACCTGCGCATCAAGTCGTCGATGATGACCAGTTTCGGTCTGGAATCACAAGCGTAGTCGCTGCTCTGTGGTAAACCTTCGCGAAATTCAACTTTCTGTCCCAAATCTCCGTAACCCGCTTGCCACTCAGAGTAGTATATGATGACACGTTCGATTTGCGTATCGCACATGCGATTCAAGTCCTTTAAAAATTTTTTCACAAACACGGTTTTACCGCATCCGGTGGGGCCGCACAACAACAAAGTAAATGGATGTTTCCATGGCTCATCCATCTTTTCTACTGACGTCTGCGCTTCCTCTTCGCGCTCCCTCTATCGAGGAGCTCGCGAATGCGGAGGGGCCCCCGCGCGCGAGTCCGCTCACGATTCCGTGAGCCTTGTGGGGGGGATCGCGAGCGCCAATCAGCTCGCACGCACCGACGCCTGCGGCGAGCTCGCTACCGCGACGAATTAGCTAATCGGCGGCGCTGCGATCGAACAATGAGCTTCTTCTTTGATCACAGCTCTACGACCAATCAGCGTTTTTATTGCGGAAGCTTCATTTCAGAGTGTACAACGTCCTTTGTATCTACGATTTTTAATTAGCTTGTTTCAGTCGTTTACGAACCATCGATGTAACCGTACGAATAGCTCTTGTTTAGCGCCACGAATCTACGTTTTCCATATATGGGTTTACAAGTCTTTGTTTCGCTTTACCTTAGAACGTCGTGAAAGACTGTTCGACGAATGACGAGATTTGACAATACGACCTTGGATTCTGGCGAAACAATCAACTCTCGAATCGTGTCAATTTATTTTTTGACTGTTGGTGTAATTTAGTCGTATTCCTTTTACCTTACACACGTAGTTTTCGTTACCGTCTGGTTTTAAGTACTTGCACGCGTAAAATTTTGGTCCGCCAGACAAAAACGATGTTATGTAAGTGCCTACGCCTTTTACGGACAATTCATTCGTGAGACTACCAAGTGTCGTGCTGATCGGTAAATCGTGCTCGTTCTCGCCATTGTTAACGTAAAAAATGGAGTCCATATCGTAATAGAGGGCTCGCTGTCTCAAAGTGTGCAGATATTCAAAGAGCTTCAGTCTCGCTTGGGCTGTTGTGAAGGCAACAACAACGACGTTGGTCGTCAAAGAAGGCGACAGAGCTTCGCCTTTGTAACACCAATTGACGTACAGGGTCTCATCGTTGACTGGTAGTATGCCCAGACATCTATCTCCGAACTAGTGAGTAACTGTATCAATCGTTCTGGTTTGGTCGCTACCTCCGTCTTCGTCAAATTTTCACGCTGTTCAAACTTACCCCACAACGAATTTAGGCATAATTTTGCCACCGATCTTAGACCAGCATTGAAGCATATGACGTTTTTCTCCAAAGTTATACCTTCGCTCGTCTTCAACTCCTTGACGTATTGCTCCTTGTCGTGCTCTGTTACGCAGTCCGGTAGATATCCCGAAGCTATTGTTTTTTGTGTAAAAAAGTCATTTATATATTCGGCAAAGATACCACCTTGGCGTGTAACCTCGTTGTATTGCGTCATTTCGTATTGCCAAATTTCGTGAATCTGCTTAACGACGTAGTTCAATTTTACAACCGCTTTCACTTCCTGGGAAACCCACGTACCACGTAGAACACGCTCTTTCGGATCTCTGTGAGGGCAATCCTCCTGAATCATTTACTCGCAACATGCACTACATGTTGCGTGACAAAGAAGATAGTATTTTATTACATCTTCTTGGCCGTTCGTGGTGCTGACTTCTAACTAAAATATAATTTAGTATTTCATTACATCTTAACTGCACGTGGTGCTAAATTTGCAAAAAAGAAACTTCCAAGAAATAAATGTCTGCCTTCACGTGAAAAGATTTTGTTACTCGAAGAAGTCGCAAATGATCGCGAAAGAAAAGAAGTCGTTAGTATTATATTTTACAAAGCTATAAAGTCAGCAGAGAGAGTGAGAGAGAGAGGGAGAGGGAGAGGGAGAGATCCCCTCACCACTGCCGAAAATCGGGCTGGAGTGAGAGATGTCCCCCCTCCTCCAAAATTAAAAAAAAATTGCTGAAGCAGCACTTTAACGAGACCCTTTTTTGGGTCTCGTCAATGTGTTGCAATAACTACTACCATATGGTAAATTGAAACAAAAAGCTATGTAGTAAACCAACTAAAAAGTCCTATGATTTTACGTGATGGTTTTATCCAGCGAAAAACCATTTGGTTATTTTCAACAGGAACGCCATAATCGCATAAATTTTCAATAATTTAAGCCAAACCAAGTTCAAATATGTTAAACGGTTCAATCTCTGGCTTACGCCAAACTCCAAAATTTCACATTTTACAGGAAACCACAATAAAAGAATTTATTTAAAAACATAACACTTGGCGCAGCACTAAATTTTAAATTTTGAATTACTTCTTCGCATAAAAAGTTAAAGATGATTAAGGAGGGTCTTGCACGAAACGAATGATAGGGGAAATCGGTGTAACTTATAGAAACTATTAATTATTGATAGCATTCTGCCGACAATTTATGTGAGAAATTTATTTGAAAAAATTAGTGAGGACTATCACACCGATATATATAGATATACACACGCCTTTTCGAACTTTCGATGTTACCAAATGTTTACGTTTGACGTTAGTCAAGTTAATGTTTTATAATTGATATTATTATAATAAATAGCATGTAATGTAGTATTTGTAATTTATAATGTAGACTTTTAATCACGTCGACTCAAGTCCGTTTCGCTACTCTCAATATTACCTTACCAACCGCAGGCTCCGCGAGACTGGCGAGAGCATGTTAAGCGATGTAGTTCTTACCTTGTCGATGTCTCGTTCTCGGGCTGCAAGGAGTGGAAAGCGAAAGCGGTGCAAGCAAAGAAAACTAGAAGCGTGAAATCAACAAGTTTATATTTAATAGATAGTAATATAAAAAGTTATCTACAAACACCGAAACGCCAATTCTCAAAATGAAAAATAAGTTATAGCCTCGCTAGGCTTCTCCGCGCTTGTCTCGTGACAAGTTATAATATTCAAAACAACGGCTAGCTTAGAATCGCGGGGTCGAGGTAGCTCGTTCCGAGACGAGGCTTCGCGGAAGCGCGGTTGATCAGCCGGCAGCACCCGATCAGGTCCCAGCTTCAAATCGCATACACATACACACACAAAAATCACACTCGCGAGCAGAATTTAGCACCAGCAAAGATTTTAAATTGAATCTAGGACAGAAACGCGACACGCCGAGACATCTCGCCCGTACCGTAAATTACGCTTGAAATTTATAAAGCAGACAAAATACGAAGACTTGGTCGCACGTGCGAATGATTTCCCGGCAAGCGAGAGAGTGAGCGTTCGAAAAGCTGCCGGTGTTCTCTAGTCCCGCTGCAGTGTTGCCAACTCTTCTCCCTTAGAGTCGCAGGGCAGCGGTGGTACTGCGGAGTCCCGTTTTCAGAGCGGAGCCATGGCGGTTTATTTGAATCTGAGGCAGCTTTTGCGGTGGATCAGGCCGCAGCGGTGGGCCAGGTCGCTATTAATTCTCTCCGCGCTCCACGCTCCTACCAACGGGACGGTGTCGCAGACATTTGACCGCCACCCTACTCGGCTTCACGCCTCTGGAAACCAAACAGCTGATGTTTCCGCTGCCGTAGTTGTTGGTGAGTCTCGTTCGATGCGCGGCTCTCTCGCTGCGTACGATCACGCGGCACACACATATACGTACTCTTATTCTCTCTCTCGCTTTCACACATGACGCACAGCTGATGAGGCATTGCCGGCCTCTCTGGCTTATCTGAGAGTCGCGCAACAAATTTCTCTCATGAGCATTATAAATTAGGTTAATATATCTTAAAAACAATCTCTTAATTTCAATTACAACGCTTTATAAGTACTGTAAGTATTAATAATAATTTATTCAATGTGTCTCTGTTAACTAGAGAGTCGTGCAAGACCCTCCTTAAAGATGTTTGCACTCCATTGTCATCAAGAAAAGCTTCAACTATTAAGTTATATATTTTATGTTTGTATATTATTAATTAGTATGGTCACATCAGCTACATTTCCTCTTCAACAAATATAACTTTAAAGTGGTCCATGCGCATGATGTTCAAAACATCATAATGTTTACAATATGAGGCAGTGCTGACACACTGATGGAGAAGTGCACATTTGTAATGGCACTTATAAATTGCACTTTCAAAATAATATTTTAAATACATTACGGCATTAAACAGTAAAGCCTACATATAATAACAGCTAAAGTGAACCTGAAACAAAAATAAAAATTCTTTTTAGCTTAACAGCTTGAAGAAACAATGGAACTTCAAAATTTACCTGTTTTCAAATAGTAGAATTCTGTCCAGAAATATCTTCTTTGACGACATTAAATGTTTTCATAATTCATCCAAAATGATTGTTTACATTTTAAAGAATAAACAAAAACGATTAACCTCAACCTACACATGAGAAAAAATATTAAGACTAAAAAGTGAGCCTGAGAAGCTGGCTACACACAGTATTCGCTGCGACCGTGGTGACACGATTGAAATGCTTGAGAGCGCTTTATTCAAAATTTCTAAATTGAATTTTTTTTTATCAAAGTATCCAAAAACGTTAAAGAATAATATAAAAATATTTAATAATCTTAAAATAATAATACAGCCACGCAAAAAAAAATTTCAGGGCCTGGGTATGAGACCCTCATATTCTATAGTATTTTGGCCTGCTGAATCCGAATTCTGGGTCAGTTTAATCCTAGGACGTCAGGGTCAAGGTCATTTGAAGGTCAAATCGGGAAAAAAACGTTAAAGTGAAGAAAAAACATGATTTTTTTTTCTTCAATTTTTTCTTCAATTTAACGGTTTTTCCAGATGTGACCTCGAAATGACCTTGACTCTGATATGCTAGGGTCAAACTGACTCGGAAGGCCAAAATACTATAGGATATGAGGATCTCATACCCAGGCCCTGAAATTTTTTTTTTTGTGGCTGTGTAATTAAAATATTTTTATAGTAATTTTTTTTTGCAATACAAAATTTTAGTAATTTAATTTCATTTTAAGCCGTTACTTTTTAAATTTTCTAAATTTATGTAGATTTTGGATAGTATAGTGTATCCAAAAACTAAATAAAAAAATTGATTTTTTTCATAATTTTAGGTATAAGACCCCCTTAATACCTTAAAAATGACTTAAAGCTTTTATTCTGTTAAATGTTTAGTTCACGTGAAAAGAAAAACGTTTCATGCTAGGAAATTATATTCTAAAAAGGTTAGCTCGTTTCTGTATAATCTTTTCTTTTGCTACCTATTTCCTAGGTAAAAAATGTTTTCCATTTCTACCAGGGACATTTTCAATTTTGCGATTTTTATCTCAAATTTAAATTTCACAACATTGAAACCTTTTTAAGAGTATTTTAGAATTATTATCCGACTAATTCTAATTAAACAATAAGTGAAGCAACACTCTTATGACACGGTGAATGTTCGCTATCTTAAATTTGTGACTTCGATCAAAAATTTGAATTCAGCAACATCCCATTATAAACGTTTTGGCTTTCAGATTTTATGATTGATTCCATTTCAAACGTAAAAGCCAGCCTTCACGTTTGAAGTTTGAAGTCTAGGCACTATTTTTAATTCGCCATCTTGAATTTTGCAATGCTGACCTTTGAATTAAATTCAAATGTGAAAGCTATCAGATGCGAGAGGTAGTTTCTACCTTTAAACTTGGTGAGTCACACTTCTGTAGTGTTACTTGTTCGTACATCCTATTAGGAAATTTTTCATAAATTGGCTAGTTGTACGCGTAATTCGTCGGGATTATATCGACACTCGATTCATCAGTCGAGGTATCTCATCCAGAAGTGCCAGCGACTTCTCCATAGCTGCCATTCTTCAGCTCACTCTTTATAGTGACTTGTATTGCCAGTATCTGTGACAAGAAGAGAAGGTACCACATAAATCAAGATTATTTTCTTAACATTTAGATTCCCGCAACTTTGATTACGCAACATTTCATTTTGTATATGTAGAATGTATGTCAGATATTTCATTATACCAAGTGCTTGAAATCTTTATATTGTCAAGTAAGGACTTTGGACAAAAATGTTCGAAAGTTGTTCAGTTTTATAGTTTGAATTTAATGATAAACCTTAAATTTGACATTGACTTCGATTTTCAAATTCATTTGAAGGTTAACTCAAGTTTTGCTTTCTCAAAGAGAAAGCTTTGTAAGGGCGAAAATTTGTCAACGTTATATTTTGTTGAATTTCGATATTTTCAAGGTTCTTGGGACAGAAAAATTTTCTCCAAAAAGAAATATCCCTAATGTTATAAATGTTCAACAAGATTTTTTAAAATTTTTTCATATGTTAACCCCTCTGTTTGACCCTCAATTCTAAAAGAGCGGAAAATTTTACGTTCAGATCTGTTGTCATGTTAAGAGTAAAGATCATTCGTAAAAGTCAGTTTTAAGATTAAAGTTGCAAGCTTTTACGAAAGTTGAGCCAGAGCTCCCAAATTCGATGCGATGAAATCTGTTTGCTACCTTTCGTCTGCAAAACTTGCTACTTCAATCTTAAAACTGACCTTTACGAATAATCTTTACCTCTATCATGTCAACGCAGAATTTTCACTTTTCCAGAATTCGGGGACAAAAATTTAGGTTTCCATTTAAAAAACTTGAGTTGACCATCAAATGACTTTGAAAATCAAGATTAATGTCAAGTTTAAGGTCACCGTCAAGTTCAGTCAATAAAACCTACTTTTGTACTGGATGTTTTCGTTCAACGTCCTTACTTTCCAAGATAAAGATGTGTCCGGTATATTTCGAGCACCCTGTATAAGATATTTAATTATTATATTTAACAAAAAAATTTTTGTGCGTTGTTAGAGTAAGAATTAGGCTAAAAGTAACTGATTTGTTATCTATTGTTAAAGCGCCATCAAACTTAATTAAAATGAAATTTATGTATTTATATGTAAATATAAGTAAAAGATAAATATCTTATTTACAGGAAGTCATAATGCATAATAAATAAGCTAATTTAGTATAATTTCCTGCTATTGGCCTCCTCTACAGGCCTCATCGGTGAATCAAGATGAATCACTTCAACCGGTCTGGGTCAAATCCATGACACAAATATCATGGACTCTCCTTGTAAGTTACAACTAATAATTATTTCGTGTACATTAACTTTCAAGTGTATTTTATGTATAACTAATTGTTAGTGCAATAACTCTTTAGTTTCTACTACATTTTTTATTAATGTTGATTTATATAATAATTCATCTTCTCTATCTTTGGTGTTATTTCCTGTCTTTTCTATAGTTGTTTCTTTCTTTTTATCAGAAATGTTCACATTTTTATGAAATTTTTCAATTTCACCTTCTTCAAATGTACATATACTTTCACTTAAATTTTCATCAATTATTATTTCGCTGTCTCTTTATTTTTACTAAGTTTCTTATTAGGCCTAAACTACTATACTTCAGCCTCAATGTGGCTATCTAAATTACTCTCCTCATAATTTATAACTTTCTTTATCGTTTTTCTAAACATTTCCCTCTTCGGCGCAATAGCATTCTCTTTCTGTAATTCAGATTCAGTATTTATATTTTTATCTTTATTCATATCGTTTTTATTTTTCTGTTTATTATTTACATTTTTGTTTCTATCTTTATGAATATAGTCGTATTTTAAGTTTTTCGGGCTTTCGCTATTTATTTCTTTAACCGCGTTATTTTTTTGTAATTTTTAATTGTTTAAAACGGGTGACATACTTGTCCCGTTATAAAACCAAGCAATAAAATACTTAATTCTTATTATTACATTGATTCAACTAATTATTTTCAAATTTAATCTTTAAAATTTAAGCATACTCTACTTTTCCGTACACTTTGTACAGACCAATTAAATCAGTCAATAGTAACCAATAAAAGCAGTCTTATTGAGATAACAGATTTCATCACTTTTTAAGAGCGGATTTTCTTTTTTGGCTTATATCTTTATTTCTTTTTAGTTTTTTTTTTTATTTATTTAATTTTGTTTTCGGGCCCTGAATCTGGTTAAAAAGAAGATTTAATTTAAGCTTTACTGTTGTGAACGGTTCAAGAATCTGAAATTAAAAGTTCTTGCGTTTCTTTACTCGAAGGCTTTATTTTCATGTCTTTTTTATTCTAAGGGAACTAATAGAACTAATTACAATATTTGATAATATAAGATAGTGCATGGTATCCTCGTTAGATGATTTTTGATTATTCATTCTCGCTATTTTTTTTTCTTTAGATCTGGTTTGAGATTTTTGAAATCAGAACTTTATGCAATTTTCAGAAAATATTCCATACTACGTACACTCCGCAACAAAATTAAGGCACCATTTCATTCCGACGAAAAATTGCTCATTTTCGAAGGTCGGTATTTCAGGAAAAAAAGGTCGTAGGTCATTTTTTTTTTAAATGAAAGGTTATAGTCTCAACAAGATATAGGTGTTGGTTTTTCGATATAACGCAACCCCAATTTACGTGACCTTGAAATTCAAGGTCATTTTTTAAAGCTCAAAATTAGTAAACTTTCGCAATGCGCCTGCGCGTGGGTGATTTTTTCTCGATAATTCTGATCATTGCACCTTAAAGTACAACTC
>JAWWML010034025.1:0-11422 GCA_035047165.1 Ormyrus rosae
GAACGTGTTAAGTACCTCAACTTTAAATGTTATTATTTTTAATTTTTACACGGTAACTCACCTCAAATTTTATTCAGAATATTCTGTAAGTTCTAACGAGTACTTTTAACTAGTTTTTAACATGGTCTTGGATAAATCACAAAACTATAGAGCTACCTTAATACGACAATATATAAGATTAAACGAATGGCAGGTGTGCAATTAGTATCTTGAAAAAACACTTCTTGAATAACTTAGCTTATTCACGTAAAAAATAAAAATTAGAAAGAAAACGAAAGCTTCAAATAGGCTTGCGGATTTTCCTCTTTATAATATAATATATCGTACTTCAAAATTTAAAATACAAATCACTTCCGTTTTGATGACTCGCAAATGAAAAATTTTTGTTTGCGGTCTCAATTCTTTTCAGAATTAAATTAGGTAGAAATTAACATAACGCTTGAATGTGTTTACCATCAAATACTTGTTATCGCCATCAGAATATCCTAACCTAATTCTGAATTGTTTTCATTCGAAATTTCTTCTCAACCTTTCCATAAAATTACAAGTTAACCTTATTGCACCTAAACATCGTGCGATACTCCCGAACAAATTCTCGATTTCCCGAAAAAGTACAACTCCACCCGATTAGCAGATTTAAATTCCAACCGGTAGCTAAACCGATTTAAAACTATGAATCAAAGAACCGTAACCTCTTCCGTAAGTAAACCATATCCGTCTCAAATTTGGCGAAACAGCTCACCCCAAAACTCTGTTTACTCCCCCCAGAAAATCAGAAGACCGCACGAGCAACCAAAGTAAATCGAGAAGATGGACAGACGCTGCGACAATCGTCGCACCGGGAATATCAACATATACATCTGCTCGGAGGGCCCCGATCAGGACTGCAACTCGGGAAGGAAGCCGAGATTCGCTGGTACGGCCTTTTTTCGATCAATTGACAATTCATAATTAACGTAATTATTACAAATGCGAAATCAATATGCGCTTGAAGCAGGCGGCATTAATCCGTGCGACGAGAGCGACGACTGGCTACGAAAAGCAACGAGGAAGGACTGCGAAGACGAATGCACGTGTTTCAGGTAAAATCTACCTGTTTTAGGAAAAATGATACCTAAGAGTAGTTGGAAACTGGCAACTGTTTAAAAAATTACAGTTCTCCATTTGTATAATTGGCTATATTATTACCATAAAGCTATTCATTTCCCATTGCACAGATCGCCAGCAGTGAAATTAGACGGCAAAAAGAAGACCTGCAAAATGCCAAAGTCCAAGAAGGACTGCTGCAAAGGTAAATGCAAGTCCGACTGCAAGGCGCTGAAAAAAGAGAAAAAGAAAAGCAAAAAGTCGAAAGGTACGTATTTCAGCAAAATTACAACATCCAACGATCGGTCGCATTTAATCTCGTGCAATGAATCTTAATCTAGGTAAATCTTGACGAACTTAAGGTCCGAAACTGATTATAGATGCGACCCCTGGACTTGCTCGGGCGGTGGGTAAACGCGTATTAATACAGACTAATCAGTGTCAGGATAACAAAGTCGAAATGAATTTCGAGCCTCCGACGAGGTGCTGCTGCGAGCCCGTCAAAAGGGACGTCTGCTGCTGCGACCTCGAGGAAACGAGAACGGATAAAAATTATTGTACCTGCGACGACTCCTGGAAACCCGGGCTCGAGTGCACTTGCAAGCCGGAGGACGTCGGGTACGAGCAGTGCACCTGCAAGCTGAGAACCCTGATGCGGAACCCCAACGGAGCTTTGCTCCGCCGCAATCCGGATTTCCGACGATTCTGGGAGTCGTATCGGAAGGTGATAAACGAGTTCAAGCGGAAGGTCGACCTGGCGAAGAGGTGCGGGGTTCGTCGGGGGGCTCGTCCTTCGCCGCCGAGATGCTTCGAGGAGAGGTGGGTGGCTTTCGATTGCTTTTTTTTCTGAATTTTGATCGAACGATTTTTTTCGCGCAGCGGCCAAGTCGCGAATGAATTTCAAGCGAGGAAGAGGAGGAAGGGGACGTGCGAATCCGCCGCGCGGCTGCCCTCGAAAATTCAGCTGGGCAAAAATGTCAATCTGATTTTCAAGAGGCCGCGACCTAAGTGTTATTATTGTAAGAAGAGTCCTTGCAAGTAAGTGTATTTGTAGGTGTATATCGGAAATTTTTAGTACCTATATCTATATTATTGCAAAGATTTCTTCTCGAATCAGTATTATTCTTTTAGTTTATAACTTACCAATTCCCCAGGTGCGACGTCTTCAAGAGAAACCCTCGGCAAAGAAGACGAAAAGCGTACGCCTGTCGAGTTTGAACGGGCGCCACGACGGATATTTCCCGAGAAAATCGCCGCCGTCGGGAAAATCGTGGAACTCGCAATTATTGTTCGCAAGAGAAAGGATACAGCTGTGAGCCGCGTTGCGAAAGATTCGCGTTCGAATATATGTACGTACTGTTTACGTTGGTGTAACACAAAGCCCTGATCCTCGAAGATTGTTGTTGTACCGAAGTCCTGTTACTTTTACCGAAGGAAAACGGCCGCCTCTGGTTTTTAGCTTTATGTGTGACGTTCGAGTTTTTGAAATTTTTTCGTTGTGAAAATGTTGAACAGCGCCATTATTTTGTGAATTTAGATATAAATAAAACGATGTTTGTCTGAGTAAAAGTTTCTCGAGATCTTGATTTTTTTCAAAGACAATGTTAATCGTCAGTTTGTAATGGTTCTCGCGTTAAGTTCTTTTGCTTCTGCTTCAATTTCTGAATGGGATCAAAATATTATGAAATCGTTATCATTATTTATAATGAATCTTTTGTAACAAAAAAAAAATGCTCTTTTCAAGTTATGCAAAAAAAACTACTTTATTAATAAAATTAGTGATTTATTAATAGTTTCCTTTGAAATTATATACTTATATTAATTAAGCACGATATCGTCTAACCATTTCTCGTCTTTTAAACATCGCAAATTATCTACATAATTACTACAATCACCGCTAAAATCTTCCCGAACTTTCTATCGACCAAACATAAGCAGAAAAATACCCGACGTCCCAGCGCCACCAAAAGATCATCGTCCCTTCTCCATCCAAACCTCCAGAACTCTCTCTCTCTCTCTCTCTCCGCCAGAATTTCAGCAGTGTCCCACCGTCTTCCCCCGGACAGACGCGCATTGCCAGCAGGTAAGAAAAGAAGCCCAGAATTTTCACGAAAGTCGGCGGCGGCGTCCCTTCGGTGGCCGATATATATCTGTAAGACGCGATCGCCGATTCGAGGGGGAGAAAAAAAAAAAGGAACGCATCGGCCGCGTCGCAGGCCGAGTAGTAGGGAGTATCTCGCCGACTGCCGCTGCGCGGACGCAAAGTGTCTCTCTCGGGTCTCGCGTTCAGTTGGTTCCCTCCGCGAGTGCCGGCTTACGACTTACGACGAGTGGGTACTTTTCGCTCCTGAATTTTTCAGAGAACTTTCCAGCCTCTTTTTCGGGGACGGTTTTTCTTGTTTTAGTTTTTTTCGACTCGAGTTTCAATCGACGGGACTCGAAGCGAGACGATCATCCGTCTACCGATTGGGGTAAGCATCGTCGGAGGCTATTTTTTTTTTTTATAAAGAACGTTTCGTCTCCGCGCAAATCGAAGAAATTTTAATCGAGCCGAACGATATTTTGTTTTCCAGTGACAAACTCGAATAAAAGACCTCCTCGGCGAACAGTAACAGAAGAGCAGACACCATCAGCGTTCGCGCGAAAAAACTCACGGAGATGCAGACGGAAAAGATGGACGTGCGCGGCCGACTGTCGGAGAAGAGCTGCATGCTCATGAGCGAAACGCTGCGGCGGGAGGGCTGCTCCGTCAAGTCGATGAATCTGCGGGAGCTGATAGACAAGCTGCACGAGGCTTTCGCCACCGACGACGTCGACATCGACTACGTGCAGGACCTCATGGCCGCCTACAGGAGCAACCCCCAGGACTGGAGGAAGTTCGCCAAGTTCGACAGATACAGGTACCATTTCGGGGGCGCGGAAGTGCCAGTTTGGCGAATGACGAATATCGAAAATCGGTTGGGTAACTCTTCCCCTCCCCGAGAACTGGCTGGGAACCGAAAAATAATCGGTTCGCAGAACCAGGCTAAAGATAAGATTTGAGGAACGTTGTTCGATTATTCCGGTCTTCGGAAGGGGCATCGAAAGAATAAATAATACTAGTTGCCAACAAAAATTTTTGGTACGCAAAGTTCGTATATCGATGAATCGTCGAAAAATACGATTTCAGCATTGTACGCGAGATTGATGAATGAAAGCGAGCGGCTGCGAACGCGTTCGACAATCGCTTCGTGTTTTCTATAATCAACGCTTCCAGAAGGTTGTGTATCGACGTGATTCTTAACGCTCGCGACAAAGACTAATTGCTCCAAATAACGTTCGTTCGATTCACTATATATTAAAAATCTCGTTATTAACGCGTTTCAGAATTAAATCTGTTCCACTTCTCCTCCTCGAATTGTTCATTATTAATTTCTCGGAATCGCCGAAAAAAATAACGCGTTTTTCATCAATATTCCCCCGGCAATATTATTGAATCGCTGAAACTCTCGACTAGAAGTCCACCGTTTCGGACGCGTTTTCACGCGCGGCGGCTCGACGCACCTAACGGAAGCGTTTTATATCACCTGTCATATACCTTAACGGTCACCGTAATTGCCCGCTTAAAAGACCGGGCAATTAAAATTTCTCTCCGACCGCCTTAATCTCTCAATCGCGCGTAAACACATTGTGTCCGAGAAAAATCAGCTGGCGAATAACAGCGACGATTGTATTATGTTTGTTGGTTGGAATATTCGCAGGCTAAGCTTCGTTTGTACGTTTGCGAATGATATCTAAATATTAAGGCACGAAACGGAACGCTTCTTAGCTACGTTGATAGATATATATATGTATTTCAGCAAGTTCACACGGGTTATCTTATCGTAAATAATTATTTTAACGTCAGAAAATTAGCAAATATTTTGAAAGTAACGTTTCGCGTTACAGTGTCTTTCGGAGCATTATGTTGCTTAATAGTTTTTGATTTAAAGTCTCAATTTTTGCCGGCAGGATAAAAGAAATTATCATATTACTATCCCAATTTGTAAAGTTGTAAACGTTTCGACTAGCGAATCATTAGAATGATTTTCGAGTCCGTCTAAAAATCAAAGCTGCGTCGAAAGGATTTACCTAAAAAATTTTAAATAATTACTCGTAAAAGAACTTAAACGCAAAACCCGTCAAGTTTGAAAATGCCTCAAAATCCCTCGACCGCCTCGATGAAAAATTTAGCGCGCGAATCGAGAAGAAAAAAAAACCAAGATCCGCAAAAAATTCCAGGGAAAACAACCGAAAACGCGAAAGGCTTAACCGGTGGAAATCAGCCGAACCTCGACGAGGACTCGGACATGATAATGTCAAATCGTCGATATTGATGTGCCTTCGATCGGCAGATAAAGAGCGACGCTCCGAGCATCCCTCGAACTTGATTAAAAAAAAAAAAACGATATAATCTATTATCTACTTGAATTAATTAACTTTTCACCGGGCGACGAACGAAACGGTCTCCTCCTCGAACCATAACGATCGCCGAGAGGTATTTTGTAACGTATCGCGAAGATGCGCACTTCGAACTGGAAGTTTCCGGATTCGATAATGCGCGCACGTTTCATGATGTAACAATGAGCAAGGGTTTCAATCGATGTAACCGTTCAAAAGTTCTCGATCGTATTACCGAAGTTCTGCCGCTGTTTTATTATTATATTCGGAATCGTCGTGTTATTTTAAACCGGGGTGGTGTTTGCATTCCTCGATGACTAAAAATTGTGCGTCTCGAAGAGGAGGGATATTTGACCTGGGAAACGATCGAATATCAGTGTTTCGCTAAACATTTTGCGATAACGTTTTAAGTGAAATTTTCACTTGTTTCTAGTTAGTTCTGGACTTTAATGCGCTTCTGATTTTTAGTTTAACCGAGATCAATGTCTGTTTATGTGTGGCAGATAAATATTTTTCTCATTATTCATAATTAAAATTCCAATCGTTACTGCTTTAATCTGGTATTGCGACACGGAGGAAAATTTGTTTTCGGAATTAAAATGCTTCCAATCTCTAATGTTATCCTAATTTTTAAGACTTCTCGCGCATTGAAATACGCAAAGCATCGAGGAAGCTTTGGATTAGGGGCCTTGACCGCAGCAGTTTTTCCCCGCAATTAAGCTCGAAATCACTGATCGATAATTCTGAGTAATCGTAAAATACGTTATATTTAATATGATTAATTTTTCATATAGAAGCTATTTTCATATTTTTATTTTATTGATATTTTACTATAATAAAAAACCACCCTCCGAAGCCGTCGCCAAATCCACGACTTCAAATCCCTCATTCTGTTTTTCAATGATATTCTTCAATCTAAATCTCACAGCTTCTAATCAATTCTAAACAAGAAAAAAAAACATCCACGTGGAAAAGACAACATCCCAAAGTGAGATAACTAATCGCAGAAAGTGATTATTAATGCGTTCGATCTTCCAACAATCTTCGATCTTCTTACATGTTGCAACGACATTAGCATACGTATATACATCTAAATAGAAACCCCGATAAGGCCGATAAAACCGCTGGTGCCGCTTCTTTTTTTTTCGCGGGCCGATAAAATTCGTGAGACACCGAAGTTGGGCAATCTTTCTCTCTCGTCGTAGTCGTTTATTAGGATAGCCAGAAAAATAAAAGCTGTGCTAACGCGCTTTCCGTGGCTTTCTGCGTCGTGTTTGTAAAGCTGGAAGAGCTGTTGTTTCGGGCGGGAAAAACAGAGAAGTTTTGAAAGAGTCCACGCGACGTTGGGACGTTGTTTTCTATTTACGGATTTATAGAATTAAATGCGTAATTTTGCCTGTTTTGGTATTTTGCTCCATTTATTATTACAATTCGGTTATTTAACTGATTACTGAAATTTTCTTTTTCGGAAGTTTCAATTATATTTTTTTTTCTAAAAGATTATTAAAAATTATTTAATTATTCAATGACCTCGCATTAAAAAATGAATTTTTAACAAAGTATAACAATATATGACCGTATTATTTCATAAATTACGATAATATTATGATAGCACCACGATTTTCTACTTGTCTTCTAATAACAGATAAAATACGTTTAAGACCACACCAAAATTCTGAAACATTCTTTATCGCGCTACCAAACCATTATCTAAATAAAAAAAACCACTGACGTACAAATTTCTCCGTCTTTTAATCCCTTCCAAAAAAAAGTATCTTCCCAAGGAAAAAACTGCCGCTTCTTCGAAGGCCCAAAGCTTCGGGTGGAGCTCTCGCGTTTCGCGATCGAGGTGAACGCTCTCTTCGATCGGTGGATAGAAGCTCGTCGAAGCGGGGACGCATCGGCACCTTGACACATCGGCGAGTCGATTAAAAACAAAGAGCCCCGCACGCCGCTGAAAGTTTTATGAGGATATGCTCCCCGGCTTCTTTTGATTAATGCCTCCCGAACGTAAACAACAAGTTGAATGTTGATACAGTCGCGGTAAGGTCTCGATAAAGGCCCGATTAGATTTGACATTCAAAAATAATTTTAATTATATTTGAGAGCTGCCGATGTGCGATACTTTGATCCCCCTCAGCTCGACTTATGGGATCGAGAGACTTGCGATGCCTTCGAGGTCTGTTTACGTTTTAATAATTTCATTAACAATCGTCTTACATAGAGCCTTAGAGGTCTTGCGTAATTTTTATAAATTTTATAAACAATTACAACTTGATTTGTAAAATAGTTGTCATGGTTTGCGGCACATTAATCGAAGTAATTGTTAGCAAGTTAATTTAAAGGTAATTTAAAAAATGTTTGCTCTCTTGTGTAATTATTTGTGCGATGAATAAATAAATGATGTATAAATTTTAAAAAGATACTTTCATTTTCTCTTTATACCTCCGTTTTCTTAGCGAATTTTTTAACGACTTTTTAATTTATTTATAATTCTTTTGAAAATCAAGTTTTATTAAATTTTTAGGCCACGAAAAAGCTTCCCCCGCGAAAAAGTTTTACGGAAATGGCTGAATTTCCCTCACCAAATCAATCGGCAGCCTCGCGCAAAATCGTTCCCCGTCGATCGGCGCTCGAGAAAGTAAAAGTCCGAGTATAACAGCCGGCAATTTATCGTTGCAGGTACACGAGAAACCTGGTCGACGAGGGCAACGGCAAGTTCAACCTGATGGTGCTCTGCTGGGGAGAAGGTCACGGCTCGGCGATTCACGATCACGCGAACGCCCACTGCGTCATGAAGATACTGCAGGGCGAACTTTGCGAGGTGAGTCGCCAGGGTGATTTTGGAGATTTATTTGATATATTGGATAAGTACTATGTAACAATAAGTGCACTTGGCGCAGTCTGAAGTGGTAGATATGTAATCTTTCCTCTTTCGGTAAGTAGAGGAATAATATAGGATTTGGCGGTAGAATTAAGAAAAACGTTGGCGGGATAATAATTATAAATTATGACATATCTCATACGTCACTTATCGTAGCGTATTTAATGAGCGAGCGACTTATCAAACTGTATAATTATTGTAAGTGATAATCTGGAGGGGAACCGAAGCGAAGCAGTTTTTCATGACTTCATCTTGCAATAATTGCTGTTTGCATAAACTCGATTGATAAATATTGTGCTTTTCAATTATTTTTATTTATGACGCAAGGCTTTTGCATATATCTCACGTTATCTTTTTAACAACAACATTTCATCCTTCTTTTTTTTTTAACAGACAAAATACAAGTGGCCGCAAAACCACACGGACGAGGAAGGAAACGAGCGCCAAGAGGGGCTGGAAGAGATCGGAAGGTGTACTTATAAGACTAACGAAGTTACGTATATAAACGGTAAGAAACCATCTGGAAAAGTGAAAATTATTCACAAATTGAATCAGTCCTTCGCCTCGCAACTCTAATTAATCGTGTCTTCTAATTAGATTCCATTGGACTACACCGAGTGGAAAACATGAGCACGGTTAACCCGGCAGTGTCCTTACATTTATACTCTCCGCCTTTTTCCGCCTGTTCTGTGTTCAACAAACAAAGTGGACAAAGGACTACGAGTACAGTCACGTTTTGGTCCAAATTTGGCGAACGCCGTAATAGGGTATATATATTTTTCCGCTTGAACGTCTACATTTTTTTGTTGTAATTTTTGACTTTAAGTTAAACTTTTATTTTCTTTTTCGCCCAGGAAATTCAAGACGGAAGAGCTCCTGAGGATAATTGAAGAGAAACAGACGAAAAACAGACGGCGCAGTTCTTTATTGCGCGACTTATAACTAACGATTGAAACCGTTCATTTGTCTTGTTAATAATGTATAAATGTGATATAAAGAGATTTGTATGCAAATATTTTTTTAAACCCGGAAAAAGAAATCGTGTATAGATTTATATTAGTGTATATAAGAGTCCTTTTGTAAAAGCAGAATATTTTTTTAGCCATGTAACGTAAAACTTGTCCCTCTCTCGCAAAGTGTACATTTTTTTTGAATTTTAACGGACAAAAATTGTTATGTAGGGAGATAGTTGTTAAAATTTTACTAGTAGGTAATGACTTAATAAAATACTCTTATTTAAATTTTAAAAAGCTTCGAAATTCTTTAAATCCGCTCTCCCCTAAATTAGATTAAATATATTTAGTTTTTTATCAATCAACAAAAAAGTTAACGCGTTAACAAAAAAAAAAGAAAGAAAAAACTGTAGCTAAGAGATAATCTGAAATATTTATATTTAACAATTTCTTTATCCAACGGCTGCCGATTCAATTTTCTTTCGTTTCACGTTAAAATCTAAAAATTAATATTTTTTCACTATACGAATTTAAATGTCTAATTATACACGCTTTAAGATATATACCGTCAACATAACAATTAGACTTATCAGGTTCCGATTAATCGGGAACTCACCTTTAAGCGCTTAATTTATTCGACATACACTTCGAATTATAATCGCGATTAATCAGTTCAAACATAAAGTGTTTTCCCGAAGGCAGCGCGTGACAAACTCTCACGTGAGGTGTTCGCCCATATATGTACATGTACGCACGTAAAGGTGACTGAATCAGCCTTTCGGAGAGAAGAATCTCATCTACATGTAGAGTGTATTTATCGGAGAGGGCAAAAACAGCAGAGAAATGTGCAATATCGGCTGACAAACAAAATTAATTAGGCTCATTCCGCGGCGAATTATCGCATTTCTCCCGCGAATCAAAGGCCTTTCATCTGTTTACCTGACGAGCCTTGTCAGTTAAATCAGGATGATCCGGCTTTAGATTCCGAATTGTAGAGGTTCTTACTTATATTCCTGCTGGTGAATTGAGAAAAGTTTTTTTTTAGTTGAAGTAGTTTGTTGGAACACCCGAGTATTTTTGAATATAAAAAGATTGTATCAATGTTATGGAAGATAGAAATTATTACTATTCAAAAACTTTTTTAAAGAAATTCTTAAAACTGACGAAAAACTTTGTACATGAAATATAAACTTTGACTATTCACAAAAATTTTATTCCTTCAATTGTTTCGAGCACTGAATAGTTATTTACAAAAGGTTTTATATTAGAAAATTAATTTTTATATGATAATTTTTGAATTTCAAGTTTTTAAATAATTATTTCTCTTGTATAAGTTAGTTATATGTTGTATAATATACATATGTTAGTCAATATCATGTTACTCCATCATATCCAAAAAATTAATTTTCATCAATTAAATTAATAATACAATTAATTCTCTAATTTAAGTAAATATATTAACAAAAGGCTTTCTTTTTAATGATTATTTGTTTGAGAACGAAATTGTAGAAATCGACTAGTACAATTAATTATTCAAAAAACATTTATTTTCTTTGTCAATTTATTAAAAATATCGATAATTTATCTACAAGTCATTATTTTTTAATTAGGTGGTGATATTTTACAAAAATAAATCAATATCTGATCAATTTAATCCAAAATCTACTAATCGCACGCAGATTATCATTCATTATCATTTAATCCACGATTTATATCATATCGTATAAATCTAAAAATCTCCCTAAAATTGCATAACGTACCTAACTCACTATGTACAAACAACAAACAACTCCCAACCACTTTCTCGCCTTTTTACAATACTAAAATCAATATAATTCAGTCGCGCCGTACGAAAAAAAACGCAACCCCTTTTTAACGATCCCTTCTCAAAGAACGCGAGGCATATCCCAACCGCCGGACGCCAACCTCGGCCTTGCGATAATCCCCCCGCGTTACTTGTAAGAACCCGATCCTAAAAAAACAGTGCGCAATCGCACACCTAACCTACCCTGGTTTGCAGTATTTTTTAATTTTTTTTAATTGTTTGACTAAAGAAATAATCTTTCTCAATAAAAATAAC
>JAWWML010034036.1:0-11421 GCA_035047165.1 Ormyrus rosae
TTTACATTAGAATTTTTGTATTAAAATTTACTTTATACTAATAAAACCCATTTTTAAAAATTTTTATACATTTATATGTTGTTTTGATAACATTTATTAATAAATTATAATGTTTTTATAAATTATTTCAAAAAATCTAAAATTAAAAATTTTCGTGTTACCCCCTTAAATAAATAATAGGTGAGCCGTCAAAAACTCGGGACGTCACACGAGAAAAATTCAATATTTTTGCAAATGCATTGGGTAATTATAAGTCCAATTCGGAAAATAAAAATCGATATATTTTAACGCTTCAATGTAATATAACAAAGTACGCGGATGCAATCCCCCTCCCAAATGTTACGTCTGAGACAATAGCCGCGGAATTTACTTCACAATTCATTTGTAAATTCGGATGCCCTAAGATAATTAAAACTGACCAGAGAAGACATTTTTATAGTGAACTAATGCGGAAATTCGCGAAAATATTTAAAATTAAACAATTTAAGTCAACCGCGTTTCAGCCGCAAACAATGGGCTCATTAGAAAGAAACCACCATTACCTAATAGAATATATTAAAATGTACTGCGATAAAACAGACTGGTACGAATGGATCAGCTTCGCGATATTTTCCTATAACAATAGAGTACACGCTTCACACGATTTTACTCCTCACGTACTGAATTGAAGGGTATCATCATTACAGCGTGGTGTGAAAAGATCTCATTCCGCATGATCGGTGAGTTCAAAGAGTATGCGGTGACGAATATCGTCGGGTTGACGGAATTAAGCCCCCCTTCGCAGACTCTGTCGGATATAATCGAACCAAATGAAGTTCATGATGGCTCAAATCAAAGCTTTTGAAATCTACTTTTGAATGCCAAATGGCGATTTTGTTGAAATTCAAA
Organism: Ormyrus rosae; assembly: GCA_035047165.1. Taxonomy (NCBI): domain Eukaryota; kingdom Metazoa; phylum Arthropoda; class Insecta; order Hymenoptera; family Ormyridae; genus Ormyrus; species Ormyrus rosae. The sequence goes on from JAWWML010034036.1 coordinate 889, forward strand.
CTGTCTAGTGCATGAGAAAAAAGTTTGTTTTTTTAATTAATGGTAGATTTTACAAGGAAACCACTGTCTTTTTTATTACAGACATGGAAAGAGCGGAAAATTTTACGTTCTGATGTTGTTTAGTGCAAAATACAAAATATCATCTGAAGTTCAAATGTCTTTTTCTGTCTTTTCAGATAGGATATCGGAAAAATGATCTTTATAAAACTGTAAATATTGCAAATTATATCACGTATGACCTTGGAGTTGATATTCGAGGTCTATTTTGGAGGTCATTGAAGATCAAGTTTTATTTTTGTATGGTTAATGCCAATTTACAACTAATACGACGGAGCAAAACTAAACAAGAATTCTAAAAAGGAAAAATTAGAAGTTTCAAATACTAATGAATTTTTTTTCGGAAACGATGCGTCTAATAAAAAAACTACTGAATACCCTTTAGACTCATTATTTTTCGTAAAATACGATAAAATATTTTATTTTCCAAAATTTTGAGTTTTTCTATTTTTTGTCCGTCATTTTGAATTCGTGAAACGTAGAGTGTCTAACTGTAGAAATTGGACTAGAAATTTTCAGACCATCACTTATACGCAATCTGCACATAAAAAAAATATCCTCGTACCTGACAGTCACCATACACCGCAGACGCTTAAAATGGTGGCTCGCAGAATCTTGGCTTGAAATTGGCATTAACCGTACAAAAATAAAACTTGATCTTCAGTGACCTCCAAAATAGACCTCGAATATCAACTCCAAGGTCATACGTGATATAATTTGCAATATTTACAGCTTCATAAAGATCATTTTTCCGATACCTTACCTGAAAAGACAGAAAAAGATATTTGAACTTTAGATGGCATTTTGCATTTTGCATTAAACAACATCAGAACGTAAAATTTTCTGCTCTTTTCATATCTGTAATAAAAAAGACAGTGGTTTCATTTCAAATTCTACCATTAATTAAAAAAAGAACTTTTTTTCATGCACTAGCCAGTTTAGTCGCCATATTGAAAATCCATGAAATGCGCGAAATCCATTCAAAAATATATAGGAATCCATTTAAAATCTATTTAGAAATATATAGGAATCCACGTAAAATCTATTTAGAAATATATAGGAATCCACGTAAAATCCATTTAAAATAATGTGGATATTCATGTGGATCTGAATAGATATCTAGCTAAAAAATCTACTCAAATCTACGTGGAATCCAAGTGAATCCACCCGGATCCAGCTAGCTAATCCAGCTAGGTTTCCCAGCTGGATATTTTTGTCCGGAGCGGCTGGTGCCCGTTAAACTTTGTAAGTTCAGCAGTTTTCCTTTGATTAATAAATCGAGTACTACAGTATGCTCAAAAAGAATCTTTAGTGTGTATGTTTCTTAAATATCCGAAGTTACTCGTGCAGCGGTCGCCTGCCAGCCCATGCGCTTTCTACTGAGCTTCCCGATTCCCTTTTTCTTTAGTTTTCCTTTCCCATACCTTGTGACAATCTTGGTAATCCCCCTCAAATATAATAAAATATAATGTATTATTTTTTTTTATACTTTTTTTATATTAAAATTAGTAGATAAGCTATCAGTATTCTAGCCCATGGGCATTCTGGCCCACCTGGGCTAGATCGCTTGGCCCAGGCCGGATGGGCCAGAATGCTCATGGGCTAGAATGCTCATAGCGATGTGTGTTGGCCCAGAAATTTTTGGCCTAGAAATTTGTGACCTAGAAATCTCACAGTGCTGATCTACTATAATGTTGTCAATTTTTAGCAGCTAGGCGGTCTAGCCCGGGTGGGCCAGAATGCCCATGGGCTAGAATGCTCATAGCCCAGAAAATTTTTTAAATAGCGCAGAGAGCTCTAGAAATCTCACAGGGCTGATCTACTACAATTTAATGTTGTCAACTTTTAACATTTTTTTTTTTTAAATTTAAAGTACATTGAAATATATTTGAGCCCTGAAAAGGACTGATTTTTTTTGCGTAGAATATGTAGGCCATATCTTTTTCTCGCTTAGAATTCAAATCTAATTTTTTGTAGGACGTATTGGAATTTTTTTTCTTCGATGAATCATCGGAAAACTTGCACTGTTTCCATTCTGAGTAAGATTCCTCTTCTCTTATCTTCTGCTCTAATCCCTCGGGAAGTTTAACGGAGCTCTGTTGACCCATCTTGGTGAAGTGTTGGAGCACGAATGACTGTGAATGATGCAAAGCTCTTCAATTTATGGAATATCTTCCCAGTCCATGAGGCAGTTTTCGATGAAAAACTGTTTCAACAACTTGACGTTGCGAAGAGCACATGTAGCTTTGTATACTCCGTTATGGTTTTTACACACAGTCACTGATTTGGAAGGGTCAAAATTTAAGAAGCCTATTTCTGAGACGTCTGTTACGTTAAAATTGAAACGTTCGAACCACTTTTTCCTCAAGTCATCAATCACATAAATTGTTGTAGCATTTGGAAGACCATGACCAATTATTTTTCCAAGTTCTGTGTACTCGTGATCACCCGAGTACCAGTCTAAACCACGATAGCAGAGTTCGAGCCATAGATTTTCACGTCTGTACTTGTCAGTTAGTCTTCGCCAAGGAAAACGTGCCTTGAATAATAAACTTGCTGGCTCTTGATCTCCTTCGAGAGGAAGTATCGCCAATTCTTTAACAACAAAGTCGTTTCCTGGCTTTTTAAAACCTTGAACGTCGACAGCGTACTCCATGACGACGAATGAGCTTTTTTATTCAACGAGCATGACTTTATAACTTTCTCCCCACTACTTTCTCCCCTCACTCTAAACAAGTTTCTTGACATCTCTACTTATGGGGATTATACTCAACTACTCGATCATGCAAGATCAAACAGTAAGCCGATGCTGAAGCGGGGAAATTAGCTCTCGCTTCAAATTCTAAACGAACTTCGACGGGGGCACTTTTTAAAGTTTCATTTTGTTTCAAACAGTCGATAACAATGAGAATATTGATTACCATTGATGTCGAGATTAAGATTCCCATACGGATAGTACTGTGAATTGAGAAATAGTTTTACATTGCTGATATTGCAATGATCGAAACGGCTAGCATTTGTAGCCCTCTGACCTTTGCGGTTAGTTTGAAAGCCTAGAATGACAAAGCGTGGTTTTTCCAGCTGATTGGATGTTTTGACAGTCCAAACATGCCTTGAGGTGGTTGGTAAAAGTGGATACTCATACAGCTTCCAAGTGCGAAAACTCATAGAAATAGATCGATTCTTTCCAACATAATTGAGTAATCGAATTTTGTGAACGTTCGATGCCACAACATATGGCATAAGCCATTCGACTCTAATTAATTCAATCTTAAATTACTCATCAACATTTTGACCTTCAGCTCGCGTTTGCACAATTGCATTTAAATCATTGGACGAGCGTGTAAGAATAAGTTCATGTTTTGAATTGACTACGATTTTGCGATAGTATTCGGCAAATTCAAGAATCATACTCAGAGGGATAGATATATCAAAATAGCCGTCATCATTAGTGATTTTTAGTATTTCTTCCACATCAATCCATCCAGCATTTTCAATTATTAACGTTTGGTTGGGATTTAGTGATACCCTACCTTTCGTGAGACTCGTCAATCCAACGTTTTTACATTTATCGATTTCTATGGCATTTAATTCGTATCTAATTTCTTCGAATAAATGACAAATGGCATTATTGACGAATTTTATATTTTCAACAGCATTACCATCAGTTTTTACTAATCGACCGTATACATGCAGTGAACTTCGAGGCGGTAACAGACACAAATCTTGATATTGTACAAATATGTGAATTTCATCACTCTTATTGTAAGTAAAAGTAGATTACGGTTGATAAGCATGAATTTCGTAATGAGCCAGAGACTCATCGAAAGCGACAGGAGACTGTATGCTTAGAATTTCTTCCATTGCGTTGAAAACAGCAAAAAATTAAACAAATTATTTTCCAACAAGAACGACTTTGAAGCCGAGACTTTTCAGAAATTGTACGTTTTTACATGTTACCACTTTGACTGTCGTTTTGTGACTGATTGAATGATCGCATGTTTTATTGATTATATAGCTTCCGCGTGGATTCTTACTATTGTAAACAATACCCATTCTAATTGCTTAATATGTAATCGAATAGTTATTACTTCTCCTCGAAAATTAACCAAGTCTCCGTTTTGATCAACTATTCGGATTTGTAAGTGATCTATACACTTAACGGCTACTAGAAGGTATATAACATGCGAGGGAACTTCAATTATTTTATATCCTGGTGGAACTACAGGAAAAAATTCATGAATCGCGAGTACTTTTTGTCCGTTTATATAGGCTCCTGAGCTGATGTTGCACTCTACTCTCAGAGCATTAACTTTGAGAATAGTCACTGGCAAGTCAGAACTATGCGTGACGTTTGGCTCAAGAATGCGTTGTGTAAAGCCCAACAGTCGACCAATAGAATCTTGAGTGCTAAAATTGAATGAATGACTGCTTTCTATCACACTGCGAAGTGTATTATTATTAGGCTTGAGATCGATGGTTTGTGACGCGTCGAGATTCCATTTCAGAATCTCACGCATCTCCGCGAGCCACAGTCGCAGCTAAAGCGACTCTTTCGGGCGAGGGCCGTATGCGCCGCAGAGTTGCGCATACGGCAGCGTCGAGAGCAAGGGCCGAACACTTCGGTCTTGATGCGGAATCCGCCAACACGCGTGTGTAGTGCGAACGGCAGCAACGAGCGATCGAACGCGGGAGCGAACTAGTGCGTGCGAGGTACGAGGCAGCATCGCGAGGAAGCCCTTCGAGAGCGACGGCGAAATCAGCTGCCAGCGGCGATAAGCGAGCGACACCCGGAGACGCGAGCCCCGTATAAACTTCATCTCGTGCAGCGTAAGTCGTTTTGTAATCAGCGTGGCCCACGTGAGCGTGCGTGGGCCTCATATTATACGCGCGTGATCGAACGCCGGTTCGATCACGACTCGCGGAGACTTCTCTCTCTCTTTCACGAGTCAATGCGGTGACTCGTGCGCGTATTTTCTTGTGTCGATGCACCCGCGTGTGCACCGTCGATCGTGACTCCGTAGGTGCAGAGACTCGGATCTCTAAGAGAGTGATGCGAACGTTGTCGCGGTCACCGTGCGACGTGCGAACGCGCCGCAAGCACGCTCGCATAGACAGCTGAAAGACACCTTCGGTGTTTTCTCCGGGTGAGCATGTGCGACGGCACCGGCCGGCGCGCTCACACTAACACGCTTCCGCGCATTCTATATTTTGTATTCTTTTTCTTGTAAGTGAAAAGAATCAACGCAAGCGGCCGAGCCCGGCAGAAAGCGGTCGGAACCGTGCGTAGCAGCGAGGGCTACGCACGCATCGTAATAGCATCACACGAAGCGAGAGACATGAGTCTCTCGCGTTGCAGCGGGCCGCGGCGATTCGCGGCGCGGGTCGTCGTCGGGGTGTCTTCAAGGCACCTCCGCAGGTAAGTGCTGCTTGACACCTGGGTGTGAGTGCACGGCACCTCATCCCCATAGAAATAGACAACGGAATATTCTCTCGGGAGAATATTCCAGTCGAATTCCAGCCCGTTACACATTTAACAATCAATTTACATAAAAAATACTTCAATACTGTTTAGAAAAATGGTACGTAATAAAAAGTAGAAATATCAAAACGTACAAAAATTGATACTTACATACTTGACTATTTCTAAATTGATTTCAGTTCTTTCTTTTGTTTAATTTGTATTAAAATTTAATACCTTTCTGAGAGGTCATTTAATCATCGCTGTGTGAAGAAAGTGAGTCTCACGAAATTGAGATCTTTAGTTTTGCAAGATCTGAAATCTGTTTTTAAAGTCTTTCTCTTTTTGCTATGAGCATGCTAGCCCATAAGCATTCTGGCCCACCCGGCCTGGGCCAAGCGGTCTAGCCCCAGTGGGCCGGAATGCCCATGGGCTAGAATGCTCATAGCTTATCTACTAAAATAAAAAATTTTACTATATTTTTATTATTCTTTTATACTATTCTATAAATAAATACTAAAATATTATATAATTCAATAATAAAAGTATATGTGTGTGTTGTTTTTTTATTTTTTTTATTTCACGAGGGAGTATGGGAAATCTTCATCCATCGGCGCGACCATAGGCAGACCGCGCCTGCCGGCTGACTCCTTGTCACCAGCAGACACCAGGAAGGGACCGCACTTCCTGGTAGTGTGAGATTCTTACTCACTAAAACCCATAACCCTTTTCTCTATAGCTGAGCCACCCCGGAAACCGTTAGGCATTACTTCGGGGTGGGGCCGTTGTCCTGTGGACCCTCCAAGATGATGGCTCTTCTGGTCACTCTACTTGTTGGCTCGTAGCCTCGTTCGTGTATCTTGACGCGTAGTTTCCAGTGTGTGCGTGCATGCGTGCGTGTGTGTGTGTGCGCGCTTGTGTGTGTGTGTGCGTGCGTGCGTGTGTGTTTTCCAGTGTTTCTACGCGTGGTCATCTACTATGTATATGTCTGAACATTTGCTCTTCTTGCCAAAGCCATTTCCTTTGTGTCGTCTTTTTTTTTTATTTCTTGTTCCTCTTCTGTTCCACGCAGCGTAGGTCTTTGAGAACTTCAGCTGCGTAGGCTCTTGTTGCCCGTCATGCTGTCTCTGATATGAGCATGGATTCTATCAGGTTCTCTGGTGTAATTTTTCGTCCAATTACAGCCTGCCATGTTCTGCGCGCCTCACTGTAGCGCGGGCACTCGAAAAATGCGTGCTCGGCATCCTCACCGGCTCCTTCGCACGTTGGGCACTCAGGTGAATCCTCACGTTTGAATTTATGAAGATACGCCCGAAAGCATCCGTGGTCTGAAAGCATCTGGGTCAGGTAGAAATTTACCTCTTCGTGTGGGCGGTTGAGCCACGTGTCAACTTGCGGGATGAAATGATGTGTCCATCTTCTGTTATTAGATGAATCCCATAGTTGCCACCGGCATAGGCTGTTGGCTCTCACATTTCTTCTTATTTCCATTGCACTCAGCGTGGTCAATTGTTTATAACTGTATAGTGCTCTTCTCCCTTCTGCTAGTACTTCTATAGGTAGCATGCCTGTAATGACAGATGGCGTCCTCAGATACCGTGCGGTAAGCGCTGGCAACACGTAGGACGCTTAGTCGGCAGACTGGTGCCACCTTCCGTCTACATTCCTTTCTCTTGAGTGCATCCGCCCAAATTGCAATGCCGTACGTGAGCGCTGATGTAATCGTGGATGTTAGCAACGTTCTTCTCCTTTGTTTCGGACCTCCAATGTTGGGCATTAGCCGTGACAGGATGGTCCTGACATTTGACGCTTTAGTTTCGGCTTTGGCTTCTATTGGTGATCAGTACTGCCTCCGTCTTATGCTCTGCCATCCTTAGGTCAACCGAGTCCATCCACTGACGTACTCTTCCGAAAGTTATATCAAAGATGTAGTTGATTTCCTCCAGATGTTTCGCTACGATTACTAGGGCTACATCATCCGCGAATGCCACTAGTTCTGCCTCTTTCGGCAACTCCAATTTCAACAGTCCGTCGCCTTGCCCGCATGCATTCTTTGCGTATCGAGGCAATTTCACTGTTCCACCAATGCACTGATTGAAGCCTGCTGACTGTACGTTTTCGTGGCATAGTGGCATCACAAGCCTTTTTCACTCTCGTGATGATGTCATTTGCCCTCTCTGTAGCACTACTACCATTGATCGGACGATGGTCCAAGGCTTCCCGGAACGTGTTGTAATCAAAGGCGCTTGCCTTCCAGCCAATTCCGTTGATCTTGTTGGGTGGAGTTTTGGCTCTCCGGTGAATAGAGACTTCCCAGGATATTACTCGATGGTCGCTGGCGGTGTAGATATCCATGACCTCTCACGTGTAGTAACCTCTAAGAAAGGTGCTACTCACGAAGGTGAGGTCCACTATCGATGTTGCCTCGCCTTTTGCAAACGTGGGTTCGTTTCCGCTGTTCATTAAGACCAGGTCTAATGTAAACATCGCTTCAAGCAATATTCGCCCCCTAGAGTTGGTTTCCTTACTGGCCCAGTCGACTGCCCAGGCATTGAAGTCCCCAGCTATTGCCAAGATAGAGTGCTGCTTCGCATCCGTAGTCAGCCGATCTAGAAAATCGGTAAATATCGCTCATAGTCAGGCTAGGTGGAGCGCAACAGCTGTAGAAATATATTCCACCCAGTTTAGGACTCACAAAACCATTTTCTGTACTATTAACATTACCCTGGAACGCATAATTACCGCAAGACCAGATAACGGCCTTCATGCTGGTATCCATTTCCTAAAGTTGTGTCCCCAGGTGCCGGTATGGTTCCGAGATCAACACCAAATCAGGCTTCAGCTCCCGCACCGTCTGCGTGAGTAGGTCGTGCGCAGTCTTGCAGTGGTTAAGGTTGAGCTGTATTATCTTCATTTTGATCTTTTGTTGATCACCTGTAGTGCATCTTTGTATGCTCGACATCTAATACTACCAGCAACGTGTGCACAGTCCTGTATGCTGCCTTTTTCAGTGCAGAGGGCACACTTGGCCTCCTTTTTGCATGTAGCAATCTTGTAACCACCCTCTCCACATTTTACACAGAGCTTGGATCGGTCGACTAGACTCTTACACTTGTTTGCAACGTGTTCAAATGCCTAGCACTTAAAGCATTTCACGGGCCTCCTTACTCCTCTTATTCGGCTTTTCCCCAACTATTTTCTTGGCCACGGCTGACGCCAATCGTACAGCTGCCGTCTGTGTGCCTCTACCCGCCTTCCGCAAGTATTTGACAGCGTCCAGCGGGATTTCAATGTCCTGTCCGACTACGCTTTTCAATGCCTCGACAACGTCTTCCTTACTTGTGGATTCATCGATTTCTTTTATCTCGAGTTCTTCTTCTGGTGCTTTGCTGATTACTGTAGCCTCGTCTCCGAGGAGATCTTTGATGGCCTTTTGCAAGGAAGGGCCCTCTTCGGTGTTCCCCCTTGTAAGAAAAATCAGCATATCTCCAGTGGCTGTTTTGCGAATCTTATCTACGCACTTTTGAGCTGTACCAGCGAGAATTAAGAATGTATATTCTGCTTAATCTATAATCTATAAAATTTCAAGCCATTGTGTCAATTAGTTTTTGAATAAAAGGCTGAAAACTGAAAAAAATGAGTTTTCTATGTACAACGATTACGGAAGTAAAAAGACTTTAAATTACTTGAAATTTTGGAAAAAGGTAGATCTTTTATATGTTCAGAGCTATATAGTTTTTCTTCTTATGAAACTTATTAATTCAAAAGATATTAAAGTTTTATTTATTTTGTTTCAATTTTTTGAATAGCTGTATCTTAGTGAATAATCGATCTCTTTCAATGATCGACCACTTCTTTTTTTCGTCTTTAATTAAACTTTAAAAATTAAAAAGAATTTTTTAAATTCATTCACTAGTTTTTGTTTTATAACGATTTTAAATTATGTACGATATCGCGATTATATATATAACATAGTATTGCCATATTTTTATTATTATTTTATACTGACTTTTTACATTATTTTTAGCAATATAGTTTAAATAACATACAAAAAATTACTTTTCTTTGACTAATAATAGTTAGAGAAAATTCAATTAACTTGCAATTTTTATTATTTTTATTTCAAAGCTTGTTTTTCAACGGAAGTATGAAAGGCCCTCTTTTAGTGTTAGAAAGTTGGATAGATTATCGTGTATTTCAAATCGTGCAAAGAGATCGTAAAATAGTACATCAAAAGTAGAAGAGTTTTCCCGAGGGTGAGTTTACTACCCAAACGCGAATATTTTTCGCGAGGGTGCGTTTACTGCCCGAGCATAGTCGAGTCCAGGAATTCTCCAGTCTATTATTTATATTATCTCTCTATCTCTCTATATTATAAAAAGATTTTGCCGCCGCCGCCGCCGCCGTAAATTCGGCTCCCCCCTTTTGAGGCTCCCCCCTCTTGGGCCTTTCATTTTGCGCACCCCCTTTTTTTGAGGTTGCCCTTTTTTGTGGACCCACTCCAAAGTTATATATTTTTTGAGAAATAATGACAAAGTTATATATTTTTTGAGAAATTTATATTTTTAATTATAATATATAATTAATTTTATTACTCAAAATATTGTGTTGTGTTATTTCATGTCTAAGTTTATTTTTGAGTAATTTAAAAACACAATTACAATAGTTGCATTTGTGAATATATCTGAAAAAGAAATAATTTTTATATATTATATATATTATTATAATATAATATAGAGAGATAAAGAAAATAATTTAATTCGGAAAATTACTTGTTCAATTGATCGTTATTCATATTGATTGTTCCACGTTAACGAAGATGTTGCCAATTATTTAACAGTTACCGAAGATGTTGCCAATTATCTAAAAATTTCTTTCCAAACAATATTTTGTATAATATCTGGATTTTCACATTTGTTTTCAATAAACAATTTATTAGGATTACGACAACGTGAAAGAGCTACATATAATTGACCATGTGAAAATAGAGGTTTAGGAATGTATAGTCCTACTGA
>JAWWML010034046.1:0-11421 GCA_035047165.1 Ormyrus rosae
TCGAAAGATTGTGCAATCTGCAAATCAAATAGTAACCAACTTCATTCTTATATAGAAAGATAATCATTATTTTAATGCTTATAAAATCATTAAACGAAAAAAAAATACATGTACGCGCGCGAAGCGCGCACAGACATCACTAGTAAAGAAAAAATATATATTTAATATATATTTATATAATCAAACTGCAACTTTATCTTTATTAAATCTTTATTATTTCAGACTGAATCTTACATTTTTCTGGATCTAGAACCTAGAATCTAGATTTAAAATAATTATTTTTAATTTTACATTTGCTTCGTGCTCTTTGAAAATTTTAATTTTTCATTTCTCTCAAAATTCCGTCAAATACTTTATGCATAAGCTTTTACCGGCCGACGGACGAAGTCAACTTCTTAGGTCGGTTAAAACGTAGAGCGACGCGCAATTAGCTGTGGAAAGTTTCCGGCGTTTAAGTAGCTAAATCGCAGATTGATCAGGCCAAGGAAGAAGTTAAACCGACACCATCTGCCATTATATTTAATACTTATAATTATAGGTAAACATTTATTCAAATGTAATACAAATATTTTGTTGAATGTTAAAAGATTGAATGATATTGATTGTGCTTTTGCTCGAACGATGTCGTAGTTAAGCGCTAAGAAACGACTTTGCAAAGAGACTTTCTTTTGTAATGTTATCGCGAATAGGATTCGAGATCGACAAGGTCAATCTCGGTAAAAGTAAATTGCCAGTTGATTTAAGCCAGCCATATATATTCGAAATTTTATTTTTAAAATGGCCGTAATCTAATATCTTATATTTCCAACTTATGCGGTGTATATTCGTGATTCCAGCGCAACATTTTTCTTTGAATGCACCGCGTTGTTTCCCTTTCGACAAAGAAAATTCGTAAGAGCTTTCAAGGCATCAAGCAGGAAAATAAAGTTGCATTACCGTAGGAGACGTGAGCTCGAAATCGACTAAAAAAACTTTCAAAATAAAAAAACCATCAAAATTTGAATAAACCTAAAAAAGAGCGCAAACGCACTCGGCAAAACAGGGACTCTCGCGGCGAGTTATTTCAGACAGGGGCTCTTAGACTTAAAGCAAATTTCGCGCGGGGGATATTTTCTTGGCGCGACGACGTCGGGCGCGTTGAAATGCGTGGGAGAGAAAGCCGGGCGGTAAAAAAGGGGAGCGGGAAAGGGCAAGAGAGAGGCGCCTCGACACTTGTGCCAGATTTTTCTTCTATCGATCAGAGGAGGCTGAGCGTTGAGCTCGTTGGCTGACACTTGTGAGTTCTCCCCGTTTCATTCGGCCTTCCTCTCGCCTCTTTCCCTCTTTGATTGCTTCTTGACTACCTTTTGATTTTGAATTACGCGGTACGACTGGGGGATTTGGTATTATCAATGCCCGGAAAGTCGTACGGATACGAAGAAAGCAAGAAACCCACAGTCACGCTCGCTTTCATCTATCGAGGGGAAAGATATGCGTGCGGTTTTTTTATTGCTGCTGGAACTCCGCGAAAATCATCCTTTCCGTTCGATCTTCTAATGTAGTGTATTCTTTGCTTGATGTTACTGCCAGGATTGAGATGTTAAAGTTGATCTAATAATCCGGTTACGATAATTTTTCTTTCGTTCTTTACTTTATTAGGATTTCCTAATAAAGTAAAGAAGTTTCAAATTGTATAGGGCGGAAATGTCAGATCCTGTAAAGCATCTCACAGTTAGTGAGTGTAATTTTCAGGGAAGTAAATGGATAGGTTAAATTATTTTTAGATTTTATACTGTAAACTGGACATGGGTTCGTTTGTATATAATAAGACTTGCACACACACTTTAGCATTGTTTGAAATGATTCGAAATTTGCGTAATTCATTAAATAGTTATTTTATTAAATGCTTTATGAAGTATTTATGTAAATACGAAAAAAAATTAGTTAAAAAAATCAACCGTAGCATTTAGTTGATTATTATTATTGATGTTTCTATCTATGAAATATCCTAACTAAATATCCTTAATTGCTTTCGGATGTTTATAATTAGTAGTATTTTGAACATTTCAACAAAAGTACATACATAAATATAATTTATGAAAAGCATGATTTAAAGCATTTAAATTTAAAGCATTTCATTTACTTCGTCAGCGAACAATTTGTTCTTTAAATTAAAATGGAATGTTCAAAAAATAAACTAGAATTTTAATACATGCATGTATAAAAGAAGCTACAAAAATCGATTTTTCTTAGATTTTTGTTAAAAGGGCATATAAATTTTGAAAAATTGAGCCTTAGGCCGAACGGACGCAGTTTCCTTCATATTTTCACTCTCCTTGTTAATAAATTAGTAAGGTTATTTTCGTATTGCGATATACTTAAAAATAAAACAAATGTGATTAAGGTGGTTGTATGGTTTATCGACTTATCAAAGAAATTAATAAGAATTTGCAAGCACATAGTGTAAAGTACGTACAATACAGACACGTAAATTTTTAGGACAGTTAACGTGTAAAAATTTGAGAAAACGGTAGAAAACAGCAGACAACGGCAGATATATAATATAAGAAATTTAAAGTTTTCTAATTGATAGTGATCCACCAAAAACTCCAAAAACATTGATATTATAGCTACAGTTATGTACTTTAAAAAAATGTAAAAATTAATATGCATTGACGTGCAAAATTATTATTTATAGCTCGTTCAAAATTATTTTCACAACTTTTACCCGCGTTTGAATATCTATATATATTGCTATCGCGCGTCATTTTTTTAGTTAAGACACAGCGCTATATATCTATATATACAAAAGTTCTATATCTGTCCGTTACAACTACCTTAATTGATTAATTGAAAAGTAAAATAATCAACAGCAGCAATAAAATCGATTAATCAATCAATCAAGTTTGTGATTTTAATTAACGAATATAGGTTAATGACTGGAGCCAATTTGAATGCTTCGTTTGCTAAATTAGATTCTTACAATATTTCATTCATATATAGATCTGATATTAAATGTATATTAAAAAGGCAATTTTACAATTCGTATGTAGAATTACTATTAATAATCTTAAAATAAAAATATTTACACTGTGCAGTGTATTCATTAAAGAGTAATTCCGCTGAAGTTTTCAAATTTGAGCTAGAAAATTTGAAAAAAAAATTAAGAATACACTTTCATATGACCTTTTTTCATTCTAGACCTTAAATAGTGAAGAACTTGTAGCTTTACTAACTTTGTTTTTAAAGACAGTTTTTTATAACACAAAATATACAAATAAAAATATTTTTTTAAAATACAAATTGAAGTGACTGTACCAAATGAAATTAATTAAACGAAATAAATAAAAAAGAAATATTTACTTGTCAACTTTGATAGGATATTTTTTTTTAAAAAGGATATAAAATAATGAACTCGCCACAAAAAGTCAATTTGCACTGATCTTGTAAGTGTGACAGTGATGAATTGTATTTTTTAAAACCAGTTTACTATTTTAATAAAGACATCAAGTAATGTAAAATAAGTTTTAAAAAATTTATTTTTGTTCGATTTCAATTCTATCCTATCAATAAATTGAAAAAATAATTTATACACTTAAAAATATCATCGAAAACAAAGTGAATAAGCTTTATACGATGAAAATGTCGTGAGGCCGTCTGTAGGCGCAACTCCAAAAAGGAGTCTGTTTTCAGGTGCGGATTAGGATGGTAATCGAGGAGCAACGAGCTACGTCTTATTGTTTCGACTTCAATTATTTTGATTTCGTCGAATTCATGAATATTAATAATGTTGACGTTAACGTGTCTGCGTATACGTATATTTTCGAGGTTTGATTGTGTGTGTGTTTAGTGAAGGACTGGTAATATTAAAATCAAAAGTCTCGATTAAGTTTTTGGGGTAAGAGGTCGGTTGTTGAGTTTTCGGAGTTTCGTAGAGATTTGTGTGATTGTAGAGTGGTTGTTCGGGAGTGTATTATTTATGATTATTGTTGAAAATATATTGTTATTGAAAATTAATCGAATGTTCAAAATTATCTGTCAACCCTATGCAAATTCGTGTTAATTGCCCCTACCGGTTCTGAAAATTAATAAATTAATTGTCAGGTGCATGGGCAATAAAAAATAATTGTTTAAAACACATGGTGACAACACACACGCGGGAAAATTCTTTTGTTCAAAAATGACGGATTTTTATACCAAAAGTCTTGAAGCATAAGACAATTTTTGTCTGAAAAATTTCTTTCACTGTTACAAAGCTCCCTCTTTGCAGTGTATTTCATTTTCAATGTAAAAAATTAATTTATTACTTTACAAAAGTCTTCTCGTATATTAATGAAAAGAAAAATTTAACAGAGAAATTTTCAAGTTCCCGGGTGACGATAAAACGTAGGAAATTGGGACCGGTCATCTGGAGGACACTTAAAACTGAAATTGGCTGTTACCGGCGAACAGATAAAAGATTAACGTAAGTCGAGCGTACGGTGTAAAGTCGAGGCTAAAATCAATGGACAATCAATTGGCGATCTTTACAACAGACGACATAAAAGGTTTAATGCATGATCGAAAATATATTTTCTTTATGCCGAAAATTGAGCATAAATATTTTATTGTGTACCATGACGAGGAATAGGATTGAAATTGTATTATATTGAAAATTCATAATTGACTGTTGCAAGTTTACCATTTTCAAAAAGTTTAAATTTTGAAAAGCAACACTAAATACATTTACTGTATTTATATATTTTAAAAACTAAATTTTTAATTTCTATCTCTTAAGCCTCTCATAAATACATTATTACTTTGATATGTTGATTTAATACAAATATGCATACGCGTGCAAGAATTCTAAAGAAAACTTTTATATACAAAGTAGAAAATATGGCCAGACAAAGAATATCAAAAGTCTCTCAAAAGCAAACCTTTAGTGTTCCGAGAAATTGACAGAATCCGCGAGTGTAAGCCTTATACATCCTTAGGCGTCTATGTAAAGTATCGAAAAGCGTTTTATGTTTCAATTAGAAACCAAGTCACAACCGAACGTAACTCTTTAAAAACTCAAGGAGCTCAAGATAAAAAAAATCCTGAAATTTCACGATTTACACGTAGAAATAGAATGAAAAAAAAGCTTCAGAAAAATGATTGCAGATCATTCTATATGCAGCTCTGTATTTCTATTACAGTAGACGATGGATATTGGCTGGTAGTTGCTGCAGGGAAAGTGTGGTCAGTCTGGTCAGCAGGGCGTGGAATTTGTAATGTATCGGATATTGAGAATGTGCTGGGTTCGCCAAGGCATCGATTTTTGCTATTCTATTATTAGAACGCTTTAATAATATTTTAACTATTCTTGTTAAAATTGGCTTCTAGTGAAATTAAATTTTTGTATTAAATTTGTAGAATTTTTACTACTATTTATTAATGGATTATCTGACTTTATCATCTTTTATTAATACAGTAAAACTGAGATACAACGACTTTTTCTGTCACCGTGCAACTTGAAATTTCCTGAGTGGAAAATTTATAGTTATATCAAAAAATTCATCATCGATTTAATAAAACTGAATGAGCGGTACGAAAATGTAAAAATGATAAAAAGCAGAAGTTAGCATATTAACCTGTTTATACAATAGTAATAAATAACACTATTTTGATTTATTTCAGTATCTTTAATAATTTACACGTGTATCTTGCTAAAGTGGTTATCTGATATAAACTGGTGATTTAGACTAGTTGGAGAGTAGCATAGCTCTAATATCTTAGAACTTTTCCTAATAAGAGGATGTAGCAAGAATAATGTCAAAAAGAATATCTAGGTAGATCGCAGCAGAGAAAAAAATTAGAAAGATGTCAAATCTTAAGTGAACAAGTGATATTTGTTGAATTTTGTTAATATGTCAACAATGATTTACAGAATTTATTATGTACAAGTTTCGTATTGAAGGCATTTTTTGTGGGAGCTTTGGAGGAACGCCTTGGGGAATGGGATGAGCCTGGGCGCCTTTGGGTGCTCGTCCGACTGGTCGCTAGGTGGCGTAGCGCGGGTTTGTCGCGCTCGCTAGCAGACCAGTCGAGGCAACTGGATATATGTATCCGGGCTCAGACGGTACTGAAATGGTGATATTTTCTTTTGAATGTCATAACCCAAAAGTGAATTAAGGGACCATTTTCATACATAAGTCGAGGTTTATGAATCATCATATATTATGAAATTTCGGTGCAAGATTTTCATATAATTTTTTGTACAATGTAAGTACAATGTAAGTAAGTGTACAATGTATAATGCAAGAATCCATTACTTGCTTACCATCTGAGCTAGAATCTTCATCAATCAACTTTCTCTGTTTTTGTAAACGGTATTTTCTTGTCCTAAGTGTATTTAAGTTTCTTTCTATATATTCCTTATATTTTGGCATTTATAACCGCCGTTTATTCTAAAATATTTTTCTTAAACTAGATCAAGATATAAATTCCTACTCGCAGCAGTAGTCCAAAAGATTGTCAAGTTAACTGAAGAATGGGCAGGCAACGAGTAGACAGAACGAAAAATTTCAACTCGTCACCCTCGCCGCCGTTTATTCTAAAGTCTGTTTCTTAAACTAGACCAATATATAAATTCCTACTCGCCAGTTGTAACGGGGCAACTTTTATTGAAAGTTAATAAATATTCTCTATTTATTTTAATTTAGAGCCGGGTGTTTCTCTTACACCGCGGCCTTTCCGTGTGTAACCTAATAATTCCGCCTGGTGGCGACTTTCCGCCTTACGTCACAAAGCAGCTCAACCACCGTGTGCTTACCTTTGTATTTTTAGTTTTGTTGAGCGCCAGGTGCTTTAAAACACCGAATGTATTAATCACGAAACTCACCTTTCACAACAAGACCTCTTTCCTCAGAGGGAATTCCGCCGAGACTCCTCACCACCAGAAAGACAATGGCGCGATAACCCACGCTGCGGACGTCGCCTTTAATCTGATTTTCTAGTCTAGAACGCAAGCTAAAACCGCTGGGAAAAATGACGGGACACCGGGAAAAAATAAATCAAAATCAAACGCGATCTATATCTGATTCAAACTCGCTGCTTTATTTAAATCAAAGCGCTTGCATACAAACTATCACCCTAGAAATTATTGCTACCGCGCCTTTCCCGCTCGCGCCGAGAGCAATCGCGAATTTCACTGTATAAATAAACAAGCCAGAGAAAGAAATCACTGGATCTTACTTTATTACTGGTACAACGACGCTGGTACCTTTTTCCTCTCGCTATAGCAATTTGTAGAACTTCCTTCGCAATTCTCTCACTCAGCGCACGTCAAGCTCCAACAAAACCACAACAACGAATGGCCGATAATGGCCGTTTGTTCGTCGTCGCTGGTGGTCTTCTTCTCCGTCTTCATTGTTGCACAGCGAGGCCTCTGATTGGTCGCTGAAACTCGTCTTCCTGGTGTTAATTGGTGGTTAATCGCTGATTAAGCTTTCGGCATTGGTGTCGCTGTTACCGTCATGACGATGTCATTTGACTCCGTTGCCGAAAAGCCGCGATTTTCCAAACCACCTGTTAACTGAGTTGAGTGCCGATCAACTGTAGGTTTGCTGGCGGCCGCGCGCCTTTATTCGCTCGGCGCCGCCTCTTGATGAAAGAGAGAGAGAGAGAGAGAGAGAGAGAGAGAGAAGTCGATATCCTTACCGGCCCCCCTTCCCTTCAGTGCCTCCATTGGTGGCAGTTCGCTCAGCTGGTTGCGCAGGCTCGAACGGCGGGGAGGCGAGAGAGCCATATCTATCTCTCTCTCTCGCACTCACAGTCTCCGCGCCGCCTGTTACGTTGCATGGAGCCGCGCGTGCGTGGTCGCCGATTACAAAAGTGCGCGCGGTTGTGAGCCTCTTCGCTGTGCACTGCATCCTCTTCTTACGTGTGACATCGCCGGGAATTCTTCGCTGTTTCTTCTCGCTGTTGGGATTCGCCGTGCCGTCTTTCGGAAATGTGTGCTTGAGGATCTGGCGGTATGCAGCGGTTGTTGCGTCGTCGTGTGCCTGCGTGCTTCGTTTTCAGCACTCCTGCCCGATTCCCTTAGTAACTTGGTAAGTTTTTACTTTTTATTTGCTCTCGGCAACGAATCGGTCTAGGTGCGGATTCGTTGCTGTCTTTTCTCTCACTCATTCACCCATGCATGCCTCTTGTTTACCTTTTCCTAACCTCTACTAACTCTTTCCTTCTCTACTCTAAACGCTGAACCTGTCTCTGAGATAAGCCTCTCTGTTTTTATTTAATACTAATAATAAACCTACATCCTTATTCTAACTCTTTTCACGCTTAAAAACTATATTATCCTAGTTATCTTGGTGTTGGCGGTGGCTAAAGCTGGCTCCGATAGCCTCATTTTTGGCTAAAGGTTTTTCTGGCCAATTTTGGTGTTTTCCAACCGATCCTCCTGATTCTAATTTCCATATTAGTATAATTTATTATAACAAACTTTTTCAGCCATTAACCTTTATCCTATCTTATCCCTGAGAGAATTTACGGCTCTGATAAAATTTTGTGTCAGAAGCGTATCAACTCTCCTTTGACACTTCAACTTTTCCTTGTTTATTCGCATCCCAGCTCTTTTTTCTAGATGCTTTCACTCTCATCTAATTACTTTAATTCTTTCCTAATATAATTGCAGTTTTCTTACTAAAATTTTACTTTTTCAGGAAAAGTTGGAGTGACGCTGGAGAGTGAGGTCGAGAATCTCATCACACGTGTACAACGCTGCGGCTCTCTTCACACTTGTAGCCGCAGCTTTTAACCCCGTCAGCTGTTTCCTCGTTCTGCCAGCTAGCTGTAATCCACGAAAGAAATCGTATGTCGGTAGCGGGAGGATCCGGGGTTGAGAACTCGCACAATAAATTAAGACACGCGTTTAAAATGAAATAAGATTCACGCCGAGTGCGTGAATCGTTTATTAAGTTTAGAAAAAAAAACAAAACAACAAAAAGAAATAGAAATATGCTCTAACGCGCAGGCCGAGACTTGATTCGCGCGCGCTCGGAGCCGTTCGATCGGGTTCGGCCGCTGGCGAACCGCTTGGAACCTCGGCCTTCCCGGGGTCCGCACCGGGGTAAAAATTAACTTCGCGGTTCCTCGCGTGAGCCGTGAGAACGGCCGGAAAAAGGCACGTAAAATCGCCGATTGGTATAAACGCAAACCTACTTTATGGCTGGCCAGCCGCTTGCGAAATCCGCTCGGATGTTCTGTCTCTCTCTCTCTCTCTCGTTCGACAAGCGACGCTGAATGCCGGGGCCGAAGATGGCGGCTTGCCGGCTTCTCTTCCGCGAGTCAACGATCGGCTCTCATGGCCGGTGTGGAGGCGGCTGCAGTGGTCTCTCTCTCTCTCTTAGAGTCGCTAGAGTGGGGCTCGACGGCGCTCAGAGAACTGTAGTCCAAAGAGAGCAGTAGTCCAAAAGATTGTCAAGTTAACTGAAGAATGGGCAGGCAACGGGTAGACAGAACGAAACATTTCAACTCGTCACCCTTGTCGCCGCTTATTCTAAAGTCTGTTTCTTAAACTAGACCAATATATAAATTCCTACTCGCAGCAGTAGTCCAAAAGATTGTCAAGTTAACTGAAGTTTTTTGTCCTAGTCATTGTGTTAAAAAAGTTCTCATCCTTTAGAAAAGTGAGTATTTGAGGTCCATCAAAAATTCCTTCTTTTAATTTAGCATCTGATATTTTAGAAAATTTGTGTAATGCTTTTACAAACTGCTTCATTAAACCAAGTTTAATGTGAAAAAGGTGAAAAGAGAAGTTTTGTAGGTTCTAGAAATGGTTCGTGCAAAATTTTTTCAAAATCTTAGTTTCGAATTAGGTAATAATTCTTTTCTCTCTGGCCATTCCTTTTTTTATAATGGATGTCTCTGCCTCTACTATTCTGTAGGCACATAAAACAAGGATACTTTGTGTAACCTGATTGTTGGCATAATATTATAGATATAATTTTATGGTCACCACAAATTTTCCAGTTATGTTCTGTATATTTTATTTTATTTAGAGCCATCTTCATATGCGAATATTCTTCTTTCAAACTAACTTGTGAGTGATCAATATACTGGTGCAAATTTGTTAAATCTTTCTTTATGTTTCATTATAGAACAATAAACCAAAATAAATTAATATAAAGTTAAAATAAATATAAATATATAGAATTTTTTTTTCTTATGTGGATGGACAATCGGAAAATTTTTCTCTAGTGTGACATTGAGTGTGAGGAGGTTGCATAGCCTTACTTTTTTAGAGCATTTAGATTAGCTACTTAATACCTTTAAAATGGGTTAAAGCTTTTATTCTATTAAATGTTTAGTTCGTGTAAAAAAAAAGTTTCATACTAAGAAATTATATTCTAAAAAGGTTAGATCGTTCCTAATTAATCTTTTCTTTTAATCATTTCTTACCTATTTCTCAGCGAATTATAGAAAAATACATGAAGCACTGCAAAAACAAAAAGTGCTTGGGTATATAATAAGGATGATGGCTGACTATTTGAAAAACAGAATCCTACTATATGATACTGAAAACGGCACTGAAGCCTACGAAGTCACAGGAGGTGTCCCCGAAGCGTCTGTGCTTGGCCCGCCAATGTGGAAAATCATGTACGACGGAGTATTAAGGTTAGATTTACCAAAAGGGGCAGCTATCGTAGGATTCGCTGACAATATTGCAGTGGTCGTGGTTGTGAAACAGAAGAAAGAAGTGGAAGAAATTGCAAACGAGGCGATATGCATAATCCACGAATGGCTAACCGAGATGGGCTTGAAGCTTGCTAGCCATAAAACAGAAGTCATCCTCATTCCAGCAGAAAGAAGATGGAGACGGTAACACTGATAGAGGATGGGCACGAAATTATTTCTCAGCCGACCATTAAGTACTTGGGCATCACCACAGACGCGAGATTGACTTTTAAGCAACACCTTGCCACAGTGGGTGAGAAAGCAGCAAAGGTTGGCGTTGCTCTATCACGATTGATGTCGAACGTTGGAGGATCGACTCAAAAACGGAGGTTACTCTTAGCCAGTGTAACCACGTCGATTATGCTGTACGGTTCCCAATATGGGTGGATGCCATGTTGATGAAATCCTATTCACTGAAGCTATCGACAGTGCATAGAAGTGCATTGAGGGTCGCTTCTGCTTGCCGCACGGTATCAGAGGAGGCTGCACATATTACAGCAGGCATGCCACTAATTGACCTTCTGACGATAGAGAGGAAGGATATTTTTGAGAGGAAGAAATGGCTAAACGATAGCACCCCAAAGGAAATCTGGGACTCAGCGAGGAAACAGACAATGGATGCGCGGCAAAGAAGATGGGATGCTAGCAACAAGGGGCGATGGACACTGTTTATTACTAATATATTTTTACTCAAAGGAGTTCAATTGGATAAGGAGGGGATGAGTGAGTGAAGGTTATTTC
>JAWWML010034056.1:0-11412 GCA_035047165.1 Ormyrus rosae
TTTAAATACGACAACCTCGCCCCGAGATTATCGTCATTTTCACGGTAATTTTAAATAGAAAATTTTGTCTGTGTACTTTTCGGCTTCTAAATTTTACATTAACTTCGAAACTTATTCGCATTTACTTACGAGTATTTCGCTTAATTAACATTCCACCCGAACGATTCGCTCGATTTACAAAGCGCGAAAATAACAAACCGAGAAGAACAAACGAAACAACAATCAACAAGTGCACTTCGCAAAAATCAATACCGCGCCAAACTCAAAGCACGCTCCTCGCTAAAACCCTCCGGCCGCGATGCTTTCCCCCCGCAAAAGCAGCACGTCCATTCGTCCAAATCGGTCAATAAGAATAAATCAGGCTCCCTCAGGTAACAGCAACGAGCCTACATACATCATCCTCGTCGATAAAACCTTCGAAAACATGTTTTCCTCCCCGGGAATCGATGCTTCCCCGCTTTCTCGCGACTCTCCCCGAGCCGTCCCTTTTCCGAACGGACGAGATTCCGCTGCGCAAAAGCGCGAGAGGAGAGAGCGTCGCCTTGACACTCGTGGCGTGTTAATTGGGATTTCGTGCGCGCGCTTCTCCGCGATTTAAAGATTTTCGCCGGGGGAGGCTCTCGGCTGCGTGCGAGATTTTTCACGGTTTCGTTATTCCACTTATTTTTTATTTTTTTAACTCGGGGAGGGATTCAAATTTCGCTGAAGGTCGTCGGTTATTGAGCGAACATTGTTCCGGGGGTGGGAGGGAGACGCTTGGAATTGTTCTATTCGCGGTATTGGTGCTTTAGAATTAATTCGTTACTTTGAGATTGAAAGTTTAGATTGTGAATTTAATGTATTTGGAAGGAATTTGCGCTTGGAATATATTTTCTCTGGAATTTTGTTTACGGGACGGTCGAGTTTATGTTAACTGGATCTTTGTGGAAATAAATTTCAGGAAAATTCCACTTCATATTGAGAGAAGTTTTTCCGTTTCAAGTAGTTTGAAGAGGTAGAGAAATTTATTTTTACCAATGAAAAGGATTAAAATACATAACTACACTTTTTCCGACTTTTAAGTCACAAAATTCTAAAATAAGTGGACAATTTATTTATATGAAGGACCGATCGCTTAATTAATTAAAAACGTGCATTAATGACTAAAATATAGAAAAAACTGAATCTACAAAAGAAGAATTTGCAACTTACCGGATGGCGTCTTCTCTCCTGCCGACATTTTCGAAAAAGCGAGCAGAGCGTCGGGGAAATTTGGCGGAGTCGCCGGCGTGTTACACGGCGTTATCTGCAAACCAAAATTTCATACTTCATCAGAAAATCATGAAAGTATTTCCGTAATGCTTATTTTAAAAATATAGTTTCGCTTCTTGCAAAATTCAATCTTTTCGCTCAATTCAGTCCGTCTATAACTAACGGCGACTGACGTGGAGAGCAAAAAAAAAAAAAAAATGACATCGATCTAACAATTTTTTCATAAAAAACATCGTCGATTGGGAAGTCGCTTATAAGCAAAAAAGAATTATTTTTGAAGCATGCAGTTAATCTCCCTTTATTCGGATGTAAAAGAGTCAGTCTTTCATCAAAAAACCCCTTTTACAGCAACAAAGAACGCCTCGGACTAATTTTACGATTCAAAACAGAGATCCCCCTCTTTTTTCTCCATTGACTTTCTCACGTGGACGGAGCACGCGCCGCTCGAATCTCAAGCGGTGACCCGAAGAATCGTATGGGTGGAAAATACTGAAAAACGAGGGACACCAGAAATGTACGATCCTGCCAGGCTCTCTGATAAACTCAATTAGATTTTATAAATAGAAAGTGACGGGGAGAGCTTTTATTCCGATGGATATTTGCAGGGGGAAGTCGGCGGAGGTGAGAGAAAGGTTCCAGGTGAATATTGTTTATATTGGTTTTAACGGAAAGTAGAGGAAACAAGGCACGTATAAATTCATTGACGAGAAGGGTATCCGCCCATCGGTTCATGAATCTTGATAAATTTGCAGGAGGTAGTTTCTTACACAAAAAAGAAGACCTAGTAATAATTGAACGTTTGCTCCTAGAAAATCTAAAATATCTCTGCAATTAAACGTGTAACCATATTATTTAATAAAAAAAAATTTAATTTAAGACTGATTTAGTTAAAAAATTTTTAATCGTTCCCAACCAAAGTTACTCTGAATTATAAAAAGCGGATAAAATCTCGTTAAAAATCAAGAGAAATTAAAGCTGCGGCTACGTAGTTTCATTGTTTCATTCAATACGTTAACAGACGTCGACTAACAATAAGACTTTTGTTATTCACGGAGATATTACCATTTTTATAAGGACACACGACTCCTAGATTTTTAGATAAAAGCTCACAACCGTTACAAGTTAGCATTCGACAAAATGCTGAGACACGTGTCTTCCAAGGCACTTTGTTAACGAATACTTTCCTTGTGATTTTATCACAAGGTGTTTTAGAGCTGTACTTCAGTCATACAACGTTTATTTACCGATGCTCATTTTCGTAAATTTACCGACTTCCAACGCCAGATTGATTTACCAAAGGCAAAATTTGCCAACGCCACTTCCCAAAAGTGTGAGTCTGCACAGCGACGAAGAGCCCTCGGGATCATCGAGAAGCCGCCCGCACTCGAGACTCCCTTCCGAGAAGCCATCGGCAGGCTCTCGCAGCCACCTCCCGGCGACGAGGCTTAGCGCGCCAGTAATAATAACGAAAACGTAAACAAACGCGCGCGCGCGCGCGAGAGAGAGAGCTTGCGCGAGGCCTCGTTAAGCGGCTGGAAACCGGAATACCCGCGGCGTCGTCGGGCGTCGGAGGTCGTCGAACCCCGCGGCCTGACGTCATCGCCATCAGGTGGACAGATAGACGCCTGGCACCCGCACCGTGCCACGGGCGAGACAATGAAGCAGGCGATGCTCGAGAGCTGTATCGACCGCGGCGCCGCTGACGAGGTGCTGCGACTTGCACTTTCGCGATCGGGGGGACTTTATCGAGGCGTCGGCGGCTGTTTTTCCGATTTAACGGGGCGCGGTGGCTGCAGTTTTTGAATATTTTGCGAATGGGAGGGCTGGATTTATCCCTGGGAAATGTTTTCCGGTTTGCGGCGATGGGCGTGTTAAAAATTTGTAGAGAAATCGCGGGGAAGGAAGTTTTATTGGAGACTTTTCTCTGCAATGCAGACGTAAGCAAGGCTCGGGTTTTATCTACAATTTATAATCATTTTTATTCACGAATAAATGGTAGATGGTAAGGAGATCTTTTTCTTTCAAAAACTCAAGTTGTACAACCGAATCGATCCATAAAATGGAAGCTTTTCATTTATTGAGAGAATTTTATTTCAATTGGATTGAACAATAATTTTAATTTTAAATTTTGTGATAAAAATCAAATAACAGTATTTTCAAGCGCCGACCTTGTTTATTCTGCACAATAAAAGTCATATTTTTCAGATTGGCTCTCCAAAGGCTTCCACGTCTTTACGTTCGATTTTTCGCTCACCGAACTCTTTCATTTCCTTCATTGGAAAAATCTTTGTGTCTACATCTGTTTCTATCGTTCTCTCTTTCCTTTGCTTCCCCTTGTTTACGGGCAAAGGGCTTTGACGTACACTTCGCGAAATTACAGGATTGAATGAAGAAAAAACGCGCGTGGGCGTTTTGTCATTTTCGAAAAAACGTTCGTGCAAAATTTATACCGCGTCAGACGCGAGCGCGTAACTCTACGCGTAAATAGGGAAAAGCGCTTCTGATACCCAGTTTTAAAAAAGCGTAATTCAAAACTTGAGCTTTTTTATGGCGCAGAGGCAGTAGAAACAATTTTATAAGGCTGCAGTTGCCCCCTCGTTCTTTTTCCATGAAATTGAGATAGAAAAAAAATATATAATAATAATAATAATAATAATATTGAATTTTCTTTTTTTTTACTAAAAATGTCTGTTATAATTTTAAACAGTTAAAAAGCTCGCTCGCACAAAAAGTTCCTTTCCCCAACCATCAGTTATCAATAAGCCGATAATTGTGATTGAAATTTACTCAACTCGAAAATTAAATTTTCCAACGCCAGTATTACCCGAGGTATTACCACTACATATTGGATAGCCATCCAGAACGCCGATTCAAAAACTTTCAAATTATTCTCTCGTTTTAACCTCAGAAAATCGTTCTCTCCGCCAAAAACTCTTGCCTGCGGCGTCGCGTAAAATTTCCGGCATGAATTATGCGCGAAGCGTCGCTCAATTCATCGCCTCTGTTTTTTTTTTTATTTCACGAGCTCGCCTTTTTCCCGGGCTCTGCGGCTGCGCGATAAAAAATCGCCCGCCGAAAGATACTCCCGGGGACGCCGCCGCCGCGAGCTTGCGTTGGTGCGCCGACGGGAATTCCCGTGTGCAAATCAGGGGGGGGGGGGGAGAGGAATGCTTGATGCTTCCGCCTCTGATGCTTTTTGGAGAGGGAGCATGTGGACTTGGGGTGGGAGAGCTATTTTGCGTAGAGTAATTTTGGTAATGGATTTTGGAAAGTGGATTTTCGTGCGGCTTTGAGGATTGTGTCGAATGAAAGGGTGGCACTTTTAGAATATTAAATTTTTAAGTTGATTTTATTTAGTATTGCTTTTGTAATCGAAAAGTTTGTTAGAATTATTTCTTAATGTATTATTAAACTTCTTGATAACGTATTAGGAACACAAGCAGATTACAAGATAAGAACTTTATTAAATTTGTTTTTAAGACTTGATTTGCGTCATTTTTTATTAGAGAATCATTAAATCAATTGTTTGTTAGAAAGTTCTTATAAATATGCCCAATAAATGAGAATCTAAATCCATTTTGGAATTCGGAACAAAGAACTTAAAATTTCCCGATTATAATTATCTAATCTACATGCTCATTTAATGTTACAAAAACAAGGAAAAAAGAACTATTTTTAAAACGATAATAGTACAATTTTTTAAATAAATAACAATATGTTTAAAAGAAAATTTCATATTATCTTTGTTATGAACAAATTTTACGATTATTCAGATTCCAGACAAAATGTATTCCAGAAATAATAAAAGGCCGATCATCATTCGAAACCCCAAATGTAAACATTCCACGCTGAATCAGTCAGGTGAATCATAGAAAACAGGCTTTTTACCTCCGTTCACCAAAGAAGTGTTTATTTTCTCAGCTGACGTAGACGCTAAAAAAAAAAGTCATGGAATATTCTATTTAAAATTAAAATCAAAAATATTGCGTGAGTAAAGCTTTCCGAATTCCGCCTCACTTCCAGCCTCGCCTAAACGAGGCAAACGATCTCATTCGGCCTGCAAAAACATTTGTCTGTCTAAGCGAATATCCATAAACTCGATATTCAAAGTCGTGCGAGAAAGTGGCGATGAAGTAACTCGCTTTTCATACTCATCGAAAATCCATAGATGCTCTCGGCGTATATACTTATACGATTCACAATGAATCTGCAAAAGCAATCAAAGCGAATATACTCAAGGCATCGCGTTTCATTAGAATAAAATACGGGAAGTAAAAGTCATCCATTCTGCGTTTCGCTTCTCTCTAATGTTCGCTTTTCAGCGCGGAGAGAAAAAAATGTATATTTGGCAACGCTTTACGCAACAATAATAGAAATCTACTTGTTACGGATGTCAAGGAATAAAGCAGAACAAATAAACTTTGACAAATAAGCGAACTTTAATAAATAAACGAAGATTCAATAAAAGTACCTATTCAAATGCTAATCATCAAGTGTTTTTCTCCAACTTTCTAAAAATATGAATGATACAGACCGTGTAATTAGAGGTTTCTTCCTCGGCCTCTCGGTCAAACTACAATATTTTACAACCAAAAAATCCAACCCAAGCCCAACCACAAATCCTCCCAGCAATCCACCCCAAAAAAAAAAAACACCATCATAACAATGCTAATCGCGGCCATTATCCATCGTCCCGCGAATCATCGTAATTTCGGCGTAGTCCCGTCGTCGCTTATTCGCGCATCATCGCATTGTTTACGATCGGCGGGAACGCTGCGCTAAAACCGTCGAACAAAGGCCGACAGCGAGAGAGAGAGGCGGATAGGCACACGTCTTCCACTCGCGATTTGGCACGCGGTTTATTGGAATGCCGACGAGAATAGAGTGCGTGTTAACCTACTATACACCTCGGCGACGGTGTGAGGCTGCGCGCGCGTGTAAGCCCGGGATGTAAAGCGATGCTAGATTTACGAGGGATTTGCATTCGTTTAGCGGGGGGGGATAGTGGATTTTATGAAAATCCCTGTTATCGGGGGGAGAGTATTTTGGTGCGGTTTAATGTTTTTGTCGAGTCGTTTTCTGCTGTGCTTTTCGGGGCCGATTGAATGACGAACAAAGCGTATTGGAAGTGATATTCGGTAATGCGCGAAGGCAATTCGTTGTAACGGTTCTTTAAACGAATCGCCGTTTATCGAGAATTTGCAACAACATTGAATGCCCTGAACGAGAGATGTTTAAGTCAAAATACAGGGTCGATTCGTAAAATTTATCTGCTTATACTGAACTTATGACTAATATATAATTCTGCCACTTTTATCTAAATTATACTTATCTTATGTACGACCGATAGAGGCTAAACGTATTTAATCTACAGTTCTACGATTAAATTCGTACGCAGACGAAATTCTATGCTTAAAATAGCAATGTCAATGATAAAAACCGCTTCTCGTTCGGCTCTATTAGCAACTTGTTATTCGCAGCCGAAAAAAAACGCGCTTTTTAATCACTCGGCAAAATTAATTCCAAAGAGCCGGTATAAATATAGTTTGTATATATATATAGCCGCAAATTAGAGTTTCCAGCGCGCATAAATAATCAAATGCTCATAACCATTAAGCCGAGCTTTGTGAATTTCTAATTTTCATATATTTTCACGCCTTTCACTTTAACGCTTTACCTTCAAAGGAGCACTTAAGTTTTAACGCACAAAATATATTGCGATAAGAATGCGGCACTCCCCGCGAAAACCTTCGTTTTAATAATCGCTCGACCGGCGCAATGCACAATGCATAAAGAACGATTAATTACCGTCGCGATAAACGCGTCCCAAAACCGGCACGACGGGAAGTCTGCAGCCATCATCCATAACAGCTCTTCCTTCCGTCAATCGATGTATATAATTCAGCTTTCCCCGGCGATTAAAGGCCGTAAAGCGGAGCTTCCGCTGAAAAGCGATGGCTTTTATTTTCGTTCGCGCGCCGCGAATCGAAAGGACACGCGGACAGGCCGCGTTCTAATGCCTTTCACTGCGAGAGCGTGTTTATTATCCGCTGCTTAGCATAGAATTTACAATTCCGCGCGGAGAGAGAGAGAGACTGTAAATGGAGCAGAGAGCGGGAAAATATCGTCTCCGCCGTCGGCCCTTGTTTCATAAACGCGCGCTCGATGTGCAAAGTGTCTCAACCGTGAACTTTACG
This sequence comes from Ormyrus rosae, assembly GCA_035047165.1. Lineage (NCBI taxonomy): Eukaryota > Metazoa > Arthropoda > Insecta > Hymenoptera > Ormyridae > Ormyrus > Ormyrus rosae. The sequence goes on from JAWWML010034056.1 coordinate 7,449, forward strand.
GCTCTGTTTTCTCTCTCTCTCGTCGACGGTCGGTGGACAATGCGGAATAACGAAGCGACGCCTTTGTTTATCAATGGATTTTTTTCTGGGTTTGCGCGATTGCCGCGCGCTGAGAAATGCGTGGGTAAACAGAAGCGATCGCGGATAATTTAATTCCTCCCGACAATGTTTTATCTGCTCGGGAAACTAATGCGGTGATGACGATTTTAAAACGAGCGAGTTTTTTAAAAGTGTCATCATTAAAATGGCAAGGTATGGTTTGTACACATAAGAATCATGCACATATTAATTGTGCACAATTTAGCATAGCTCGGTATATCTATATATAATTTTCACCAATGCTAAAGTGTGCACAATTAATATGTGCAGGATTCTTATGTGTAAAAACCCCACCTTGCCATTAAAATTCTCCTATTACGAAGCCTTTTACATGTTATTTCGTATAATTATAGAATTTAAGAGTAGAAGATTCTTTAAAATTTTAACTTTAACCGCGTTTCAGTATTTTATTTAATTGAAAAGGCTATGATTTTTGTATAAATAAATGTTTAAATTATTAAATTTTAATATTTTTAAAAAAAATTTAATCCGCTAACGTAATCATTAGAAAACGTCATGTGCTTCCCGATTAAAACGTGCATTCGAGCAAAGAATCCACCGGCGGACCGCCTGCCTTATTTACAAAAGCTTTATCTCGAGTTATTTTCAAGCAGATTTACCTACACGCGAATTATAAATACCGAAGCTAAAAGAAAACCGGCCGCGATCTTCGGGCAGCGCGAATCTCCCTCCGAAAATAACCCCAGTCATAATTAAAGCACCTCGAAGAAAGTGTCAATACGAGAGAGCGAATAAAAATATTCATGCCTATACGCATCGAAAATCTAAAAACGCTCCGATAAAAAGGAATGTTATTTGCCGCCGCGAAAGTTCAAAGGTTCCTCGGCCGATCTGCTACTTTATACTCGGCGATATTAAAAGTTCGCGAGACGAGTACACCCCGGCTGGGGAATTAAAAAGGCGGAAAAAGAAACCCGGAGAAATTGAATTTTCCGCCGGCAGATTTTCCTCTCTCTTTCTCTCTCTGTCAACCTTAAGAAACTAATAACTGTCAAGGACGATCGTCGATTTTCTCGGGGAGAATATCTTTCGATTCGCAGTGCATTTTCTCGCTCGGAGCTACGCTCGCGACGTGTATTTAAGTATTGATTTTTAAAAACTGCGTTCGTTACATGTTACTCGACGTTCATAGAAGGTTTTCCCGGAATAAAAATGAATTTTAAATTTATTTAATAGAAAAAAAAAACCCGGCTGAAAACGCTTCAACTCTATATCCCGCTATAATTGATTCTACTAAGACACCATTCAAAGTTAAATTAAGTTTCCCGGAATAAAATAAAAGGGAATATGAAATTAATTTAACAGAAAAAGCCCGAGTGAAAACGCTTCAACTTTATATTAAATCTGAAATATTCATAAGCGACGCACAACCTGTCCTTTTTTACCTTTAAATTCACCGAGAACTTCCTTGAAAATTTTATGACGCTTACTAGGTACATATATTTCTCTTTACAGAACGTAAACGGAATACTTTCATTTTACATCATACCGCTGACATTTATGCTTACGCAGGTCAAGGCTATAAATAAATTAATCGCCAAAAGTTCATATAATTTATTAGAGTGGACGGACGAAAGTTTTAACAGTTATTAAAATCTGTATTAAAAACAGAAAACTTCAACGATTCGAGCCGTAAACTTATTAAGAAACAAGTAATCTCGAGGGAAGGCGTAAAAATTTCTGCAACACTTCTTCGCCCATTGAATAAAAAATTCCTTTTACGAGCGGTTAAATATTGACGTTAAACAAGCACCTTATACATTATAACTTCCTCGAGCATCGTTTTATTTTTGGACCGTTAAAAATAAATAACAATAAATGCAGTATTCCGCTTATTATATTTACAGTCTGCCCACTCTATTAATACCGACTTTAATTATTCATAGTATATATGAACAGGTCTCGGTAAACAATTGTTTTGAACGCTGCCAAAACGTAAAACGCTGCAACAGATGCAATGTAAGACGACCAAAGTCTAAATTTAATTACTCGCCGTCCAAGCATTCGATCGAAAATCGCCCAAATTCGCCCCATAAACCGCACTATACTACACAACGACAAATTCTCGCACTCGGCAAAGTATATCCGCGAATAAGCAGCCCTCGGCGCTCATTAAAATCCGTCCGCGGCGACTTGAGCACGTCGCGGTCTCCTCTCGAAAATTAAGCCAGACGACAAACAATTGTAAATAAACATTTCCCGAAATACGTTCTCGGGGTGCTTCTGTCCATCGTCGCCGCGGCGGCCTTCGACCCGGAAAAAAAGGAGAGCGCGGTTAGGTAATTGACGAAAATAACTTTCGGAAACTTTGACGCGGCCTGAGTCACCGCTTCTTCGTGGTGGTGGCTCGTAATTTCGAATGTTCGCCCTGTTGATAAGTACGTGTTAAGAGGGTGTAATTGAACGGTGGCTGAAAACAGTTGCGAGAATTATGTAAGCGAAGCAACCGATTCTATTGAAAATGACTGTACTTTTGGAATAGGGGTACAGAATGCCAAAAAGTTTTTTATTTATTTATGTATCCAGAGTAACAATGCATTACATTACAGCATAATTCAGCAGAGGACAATCAATTTTCTATTCGCAGGTCCAGAAATGTACGTAATGCCCTTTACTTAACACTGTAATCGTATGTTAAAATTAATTAATAAGCCGTGTACTAATTTTATACTATTTTCAGTGTTAGAGTAATTTTCTCGCACACTGCAAGTCTGTTTTCTCGTTTCTCAAAAGTGGAGTGATTTTTAATAGAACTCTTGTATTACATTACATATAATACAATCGATCCGTTAGGATTCTATTACAGTAACTTCTATTTTTCTCTTTAACTTGTACTGCAAATTTATAATGATTTAGCCCCGGGCTTTAGACCCGGAAATTAGGGTACTAATTTATTTAAGCGTCAAAGTTTTACATCATTTTACTCAACAAGTAGCAGCGCTATATACAAAGTTTCAAATCACGACAGTCGTATATTTGCCGAAAACTCATCCTGTTTAAACTTCAACGGACTTTTGCAAACAACGGAGCTTCTTTAAATACAATTTAGATCAAGCAATGCGTCGGGAAAATGTAAGAGTCAGCAAAATACGTGCTTTATCTCTTTCCGGAGATTCATGCAATAATGCGTAAATTTCGATTGTTACCGAGGCATGATGAAGCTGTTTTGTGAAGATTTATTTCCTAGCTTTGGACTGATGTTTGTTTACGATGGGTTAAAAGTGTACTTTACATCAGCAATATAAATAATGCAGTAAAAGCGGCTTTCAGTTGAATATTGCGTCGATTAAGGAAGTCTTTTTTGGTATATTTATAGGTTTTTATAATTGGCATTAATTTACATGTATTTTTTGAACAAAGGAAGAAGTTTAAGATAATTGACAAATTTTATTGTGATTGTTTTATTAATAGGTAGAATATTTTATTCACATCAATAATCACAAAAACTTTTTTTAATATACTTTGAATAAATTCGGTTTTTAATTGTCTTAAGCTAAACATATTTCGTTTTAAATCACGAGTATTTATAGTATGTTTGCTGGATCCGTTGATTTTGTACAGTTAACTTTGTTATGTTATTGAATGTACGCAGCTTATTTTGTAACACATTCAACACGAAGATAGCAATGACGTCACACCATGAATAATTACAATCTTGTGCGAAGTGAATCGGCTTTGAAATTCATTTAAAACCTCACGTCGAGCCTTTTTCAAATTGTACTTCCAACCCGACTTTTTCTTGCTTTATCCCAGAAAACAGCGGGTATAAATAACCATTCAATTAACTCAAAAAAAAAAAAAAAAAAAAAAAAAAAAAAAAAAAAAAAAAAAAAAAAAAAAAAAA
>JAWWML010034067.1:0-11411 GCA_035047165.1 Ormyrus rosae
TTGGCGCGCAATATAAATTGTAGTAGGCGTTTGGCGCGTTAGCGGATTTGTAATCGCGGAAAATATATTTTGTAGCGGAGGATAGCGGATATAGCGGAAATTTAAGTATGTAAAATTTGAATGTTGGCGCGCGTAGTTTCACACTAGCTCGGAGGGCTCTAGTGATTTTTGATCACTCGGCTGACCCTCCGAGAGGAAATCTAGTAACCAAACTCGACGAATCATAATTTAGTATTTTGAGGCACGTGACCTAGAAACTCGACTAGAGCAGTAGCAAAAATCGAGAAAGATTTCCGCCCTGCTTGCTCAAGTGGGGGACTCGTCTCTCGACCACCATAGCGCGCGCAAGTGTTTTTGAGTGTTGGCGTTCGGTTTTGGATTTTGGCGTGGTGGATCTTTTTGGTGTGGCGAGAGAATTCGTGGCGTTTGGAGAGCGGTTATTGGCGGTGTGTTGGAGCAGCGAAACATGCATTCTTTCGATCTCGACGAGCGGCGAGGCAGAGCGGACTTTTACGACGATTGTGGATATTGCGGCGAGGAGGGCCGCCATTGACGAGAGCAGCATCCAGTGCATCGGCTCAACCGGTGGACGTAAACCAACCACACGTCCAGGTCTACACCTCTGCACGGTGAGGTTGTTTTATTAGTGGCGGATAAGTGTGAGTCCCAGCGTTTTAGCGGTAATGTGGCGGAGTTAGTGGCGGATTGCGAGTGTGTGTCTGTGTGTGAGTCGCGGAGAGTTGTGTGTGCAGGAGAGAGCGCATACGCACTTCCAGGCGGCCATTTTGTGTGCGCAAAAGCGTAGGAGTTTAGTTAGTCGCGAATTCTTTACTTTTTGGTTTGTGCAGCTTAAATTTCGCGTTATTTAGTTGTGGCGGTTGGCGAGGCAGCGTGGCCTGTGAGTGACTGAGATTCCCGGTTGCGATTAACTAAATTTTTTTTTATAGCATTGCAAAATTTCGTGGCACAAATAAAAGAATTGTTGTTAAGTTATTCATTTAAAATCGCGTACCATTTATTTAATTAGTGCTTGTACGCGTATCCATGACCCTAAGCACCAGCACCAAGACCCTTTGGTGACCGTCATTTCCTCAACGCCCTTTTTTCCATTTCAGCGGCAGTGAGCAGTGGCGAGCAGAAAATTAGATTTTGAATAAAAATCTTTGTGGCGTGGTCAGGGGTGTTTGGACCGTTTTCCAGGCCGAGCAAAAATACCACGTGACAATACATTAAAGTGACCGTCGTCGGAGGCGTCCATCAAGCAAAACGAATCTTTACTGCGCACGAGTCGTACTCTCATCTCGACACCATTGAGAAGCATCTTATCTTGATTAAAAACATCGCAATGCAGATGACCGAGCATGTCAAAGGTTTTGCCGCCGAGAGTAAAATGCTGACGTTGTCGAATCCCGTTATTTGCCCCATTACCTACTACGTTTGGCGCTGCTTCAAAAGCATCAGCTGTGTCTTCGTACCACAGACTCGTTGTCAGGTGTGATTCCTTGGCAGCGGGGCTGTAATTCAGCAGCGATTCTATATAAGCTCTGTATGGATAAGCGTTATTAGGCGGAGATACGAGCTTTTGATTAAAGAACACATCGACTTGATTGAACATCGAGTGTAGAAAATTGTTGACTGGTCCGACTTTTGCGTTCTCGATCTCCTCCCCCACCGGTGTAATTTTAGCTTGGATGTATAGCATCGTGTGCGCGAGGTCCATATAGTGCTCGCTGGCGCTTGGCACGACGAATTCCAGCGGGGCGTCGCTCTCATCGTTGAGTGATGACACAGGCTTGTAGTACAAAAAGTTACTGCTCTCTATGGCTGTCTGAGTCGCCGGAAGTGTGAAAAGATCCAACTCGCTGGATAAGCATTCGACCGAGTGCGAATGTAGAAACGCCATATTTTTTCTTACTTAGGTCCGAAAATATCCGTTATAGCTCTCAAATTACTTTTTTTCTTCTTGGTGGCGGTGGTGCGTTTTCTCGCCCCTGTAGAGCGTTTTTTTGAGATTTTTTGCGCGAAGCGGTGCGTCCTGACGAGCGTGTCTTTCTCGACTGTTGCTTTCGCTTGGAAGCGCGCGATATATATCCTGAGCCTTTCATAATATCTACCAACTTTGCGGCTGCTTTTCTCTTCAAATTTTTACCGGACTCCTTGACACGTGTACTGACGGCCTCTTTGAAATTCGCGCCGTTATTCGCTACGTCGTCAAAGACATTTACCCCCGCGCGCACGGCTTCCCGCCCTACAGCTCTTGCTCCGCTGCTCAAGTAGGGGAGAATCTTTCTGAATAAGCCGCCGAGAAATGCACCTACGCCTCTGCCCCTCTGAAAGGTCAAGCCGAAAAAAACGTTTCTTACTCCTCCTCCGCCGCCGATCTGATCCTCGTAGTATCGAAGGTAGTGACTCATTATGTTTAACGACTTCTTTAACGACACCGCTTAAAGTGAAGCGTTGCCGTCAGCGTTCCGTACTCGAATGGTATGCGCTCTCCGTGCTGATCTCTTATATCGATAACGATGCTTTGGAGAGAATGATGCAACAAAGGTATGTAATGTATAGGTGCAAAATTCCTGACGGTATTGCTTCCGAATTTATACTTGGAAGAATCGAGCGATACTATCCGTAAGAGAGTAGTTTGCGTATCGCCGACTGTGTAAGGCTCGCATATGTCTGTGTATACAAACAACTGATCCGGTATAGAGCGAGAGAGTGAAGCAGGTCTGTTGCCTATCGCCATAAGGCTGCCCAAGCTGGAAGTCGTAAAAATCCCCCCCGTTTGTATGCGATCGTCATTCTCGAAACCAAACAAGCGTCGTATTTTTTCGTTGAGTTTGATAGAATGCGTTTCCCGGCACGCGCATTTTCGAAGCAAATTGTAGTAACCTTTTTGAAATTTCACTGGCTCGAGTATCAGATGATCGTGAATTCCGCTCGATTTGTTTATTTCTTCGGCCAATTGATCTATGCTTTCGTAAATACCAAAGGCAAAAAAATGCGTTTTTTCATCAGTATCGTCGACGCTGCTCTTAAAACCGTAAAATGCTTCGGACTCACGAATATGCGTGATTGTGCACGGTACATGAATTTTAGCGAGCCCAAAGCTCCAGTCCCCGCCCAATCTTATGTCGCGCGGTAAATGAGTAGTGAAACAGCTTGTCGTGTTGTCCGGGAAATAATGCATGCTGCTGCTGCTCGGAAGTACCATGTAAAAATCGTCGGCGTATTCCATTTTAAACGGATTCGAGGTCGGAAACTTTTATCCACGAATTAAATTTGTCGGGGTAGCCCTCCCACTTCACCAATGCTTGCTTGTTGACTCCTCGACCTCTTGTGCGAATAACACGCTCGATCTTGTAGCGTTGGTCGCTGGCCATGCGATCTCTGCCTACACGGGCGAGCTCTTCGGTGTAAAAAAAACCATCTATAATTTCACCGTTCAAGTCACACAGTACGTAAGTGTAGAGATTTTGTCGCTGCGACACGCGTTCGATCACGAATACTTCTTCGCTGAAATTTTTTTCATATCCGCGCTCAAAGGTGTTTTTAGTGCGACTGATGCGCACGTAGTCACCTACACTGTATTTAGGCAGGAGGCCCAACGCCCTCTTTTTTTCGCATCTTTGTCGAAGCGCTCGTTTCTCCAAGTTTTCGCGTGCTTTCGCGGCATTGTAAAGATCCACTTCAAACGGTCTCATTTTCGTTCCGCTGTGCAACGTGTGATTGTAGGCGTGTACGATATTTTGCACAACGTCGATGTATCGCTTTGTATTTCCGTGCGAAAAATACCTCCAAATTCTTTCCCTTATCGTGCGATTTAATCGCTCGACCACGGCTGCCTTGATGTCTGGGTTTCGCGCTACTCTAAAATTAATCTCTCGTTTCGCGAGCAGTCGTTGAAAAGCCGAGCCTACGAATTCTTTACCGCGGTCCGATTGTAAGCAGAGAGGACTTCGCCCGCCGGCACGTGCGAGTATGTTTTTGAAAGCCGCAGCGACATTCGACGCCGTCTTATCGCGCAGTGGCTCAACCCAGGCAAACTTACTTAGTACGTCTACCACTACTAACAAGTAGCAGTACCCGTCGTTGTAATCTTTCAAAGACGTAAGTTGTAACAAATCGCACTCCCACACGTCGTCGACATTACTCACGTTGTAACGCAATCTCGGGAATCTACGTTTTACGGGCCGATGAAGAGTGTATGCGTCTTGATTGCTAAGCCATTCATAGATGCGCTCTTTCTCGTTTGATCGTTTTTTCGCAATCAATCGAACGAGATTTGGCGCGCCGGCATATCCCGCCTCGTGTGTTGGATCGTAATACTGTTTAGCGTACAAGGCCATAATTTCCCCTCCGCTCAAAGATCGTATCTGAGCCACTTCTTTCTAGCGGCTTTTCTCGTGAGAGGTGGTGATGCGACTGGCTGGGTTAGTCGACGTTTCGCGGATGGTGATGCGACTGGCTCGGTTAGTCGACGTTTCGCGGTATTTAAAGGTGCCGTTAATATTTGACCTATTTTTAAAATTTCAGCGTTGCCTATTAAACTGCTCGGCGTGTCGGATGTCTTGAGAAACTTTGCAAATTCCAATCAACCGACCGGAGGTTTGTCCTCCTCGTCGTCTTTTCTTCTCCCTCTAGTCTTCCTTTTGAGTGTGTCATTCAGCAGCTCCACTATATTCGAGTGTTCGATGGTTCTGCCGTCTATGTTGACCGTACCTGTGCCGTCCCATCTGAGGCGCCCCGGAGCTGTGTCTCTCCAGTGACGTAGCAAAAGCAGTGCTTTTCGCGCGTGGACTTTGGGCACGTTCTTGAGAATTGCCTCCTCTGTGAGAGGCGTGAGCACCGCGTCAATGTCTTCGAGATCGCGCTGCTGCAGGTTCGCGTTTCGCTCCTCGATACGCTCGCTCTCTTTGAAAAAGAGATAGCGGCGCAAAATCTGCAAATAATTATTGCACTTTTCCCGCTCGTCTCTAAATTTATTTGAATGAAGAACTTCGTGCATCTCAGAATCGAGGCGCGAAAGATTATCTCCGCATGTTTGAATGGTATTTTCTTCTACCGTTGGTAATGGTGGGGGCTGAGTATCGTTTTTGCGCGTGCGTTCAAAGGCATCTTCTGGTACTACGATCATTTTTCGCGTTCGCTCCATCGCTGTATTAGTTTGATTTACCTCCACCGAATATTTTGGACAGAAGCGCGCTTACGATAGGCGCCAACAGTATAGGCAAAAAAGAGCCTCCGTCTTGAACTATAGCTCGTTTTTTTCTCTGCCAATCAGAGGCGGAGCCGACCGCGCTAGATTTTTTCGAGATTAATTTACGTAGAACGTGGCGATGTTTTTTCAAGCGATTCTTTTCCGAATCTTTGAGTCTTACGACACCGTGCAGAACGTTCAAGGCGCACTCGCATATGCACTTGACGAGTGCTTTATCGGCTGTACGCAGCAGAGCTTTACGGTGCTCTCTATCCCCGTGACAAATAGCGTTCAAAAGAGCGACGTGCTTCCTCGAAAAGCACTTAACTGGAAGCGTTCTCGATGTTTCTCGCCCCATCGTTTACATTAGACTGTCGTATTCGGGCTCGCGAATCTCCTTTTAAGAAAGTTTAAAGCGCTTAGGTACGTAGGCGTAATGTATCTCGTCATCGGGAAATATACAAGTTCGAAAGCGAAACACGTCGCATGCATCCTGTGAGAGATCGAGAAAGAGATAAGAATAGCCGTGTCGTGTTGCGTCGTGATAGGTCTCTTGCAGAAACTTTGGGTCTTCGGGACAGACTTGACGCGCGAGATGCTGTATTTGAGCGCGATCACGCGGGTTTTTAAACAACACAATGTATTTCGTATTTAGGCTTATATCGCGCTGCGCTTTACCTTTGTGAAAAATATTTTGCGTTATAAAGATGACGCTTATGTTTTTGTGATGACTTCCTTTGGTGAATAAATCGAGAATCACATCGTTCGATGATTCACGCATCAGATCGTCGAGCACGAGAAGTTTCTTTTTATCGTTGTCGTTCGAGTAGTCGGCCGGCTGCGGAAGTCCTTCGCGAAACTCGATAGAAGATCCGCCCGCGACTCTCAGCTGTGAGCGATAGGCTTCCTGCCACTCGGCGTAATAGAAAAGAATACGGTCGAAGCGCGTGTCACAAATCTCGGGCAAGTGCACGAGAACTCTCTTTACGAATACTGTTTTACCGCATCCCGTAGGCCCGCACACGCAGCACGTGAAGGGATGATTTCAGCGTGTGTCCATAGCTAATAATGTCGAACGAGTAACGCTTCCCCTTGTTTTTTATCAACGATCCCCGCGGCGGCGCGGTGCGCGCGTACAAGCTTATAAGGCGCGCTAGACGCACACGCTGATGTCCGCGGAGATGAGCGTATATCACAGCGCTTATTAGCTTGTTGGGCGCGGTGACCGCTTGAATCAGCGTATCACCGCGCGGATATATAAGCTTGTAGTGCGCGCGTACGCTAATGTTAGCGGTTCTCGGGAATGAAGGACAAGGAGAAATAATTTTGTCAAGGTATAAATAATTTTATTTTTTTATATTTTAATGAAAAAGAAAACATATTTACATTATTCTAGTGTTTGTAACCAAATGGTAGAGACAGATCCTGCGATACGTATCGCCGCTTTCTCAGAACAATGCTACAAGTTTTGACCTCTTTACGCGTTACAACTTCGTGCGCTGGCGTTCGTCTAATCGCGTTAAAATTCAATTTGATACAGCTCTCTTCGTCACTATCGCTCGCAATTTCAGCTGCGGTTCTATCGAGAAGTGATTTGATACTGTCAAAATTTATTTTCAGAGAGTTTATAAAATTTAGAGAAATTCCTTTAACTTTACAACATTCAAACTTTTTACCCGTGGAGGGGTTTACCGCGATAAGCATAAAATTTCGGACCGCCCGACATAAAAGTCTCAATGAACGCATCTTCCCCGTGACTCTTGAGCTCGTCCGTCATATCGCCGAGCAGGGAGCCGAGTCGAGGTGAATACTCGTCCTTGTTGCTATCGCGAGACACAAATATGCACGAGTCCGTGTCGTAATAGAGAATTCGACGCCCTAACTTCTCCAGATGCTCGTATAATTTGAGCCGCGCTTGTGCTTTAGTGTAAGCAGCGATCACGACATTCGTGTGGGGGGCTGACGTCACAGCCTCTTCCCTGTATTGCCAGTTTACATACAAGACCTCGTCGTTCACCGGTAATACTTCGGAAACCTCTTTTTCGTCGGAAACCAAGAGCTGAAGAAGAGCATCGCGCGATTTGATCACGCAGGTCTGTTCTAAATTAGCGCGTTGTCCAAATTTTCCCCAAAATGAGTTTAAACACAGTTTGCTGACGGCTCGTAAACCTGCGTTTTTCTCTATTTTTTCGCGCTCCAACTTTATCCCCTCGTCTCGCTCGTATTCGGCTAAGTAGCGAGCCTTGTCTGCCTCGTCGATGCACCACGAAGGCCACCCGCTCGCCTGCTGCTTCAGCCGCAAGAACGTGTTTACGTACTCGGCGAATAGGCCACCCTCGCCGCTGCTCGGATCGAACCTCGTCATTTTGTACTGCCACACGACGTATATTTCCGTCACGCGATAGCCTAATTCTACGGCTTTGCGCAATTCATCGGCCACCCATGTACCTGTAAATTCGCGCTCAGATTCTCTTTCGTGATTGCAGTCGTCTTGTCGCATTTCCTCGCAGCAAGAGCGACACAATGCGAAAAGCAGACGCCCCTGCATCTTGACGGGTAAAACCGGCAAAAACAAGTCGCGCGGTGGTAAAACTTTGCACTTGACGAGGCCCTCGACTCGCGATAAATCATTATTCCTACCACTCGTCAGAATACCGCACTCTTCGCCAACGAAAATACACGGGTGACCGAGCGGAAATCGGCCTCTTTTGCATGCATACGAATAGAGAGAGCAAATATCGGTGTACTTAATTGTTTCCCCCTCTTTGATAGTGTATTGCGTTACAATGTTCTCCGTGTGTCCACCGAAAAACGCGTCTCTCGGATTCAGAGTAATCTTGCTTATCAACGGATGATTCGCCAAATAATGTGCGATTTCCGGATCCGTCTCCTTTCTATGATCGAATTCGCATTCCCATACTTCCCGTGTTTCATAGCCATGCGACTTTATTTTTTCTATTTTGCAGCGCGTGCTCTCGTACGCATCATTCATCGACCGCCCATACGTCATAGTCTTATCGCGGTTATTCTTAAAACATTTCGGGCAGCCGTGCGTATAGCAGCCTTGATACTCGAACACGATACCCTTCTCGGCGTCAATCAACGCCGGCAAGTAGCCGTCCACCAAAAAACCTTCGGGTAATCTAAACTCGCGCGCTCTTCCAGCGTGTATTATTTCGCGACCGAGCTCGCGCTCACACTGCAACAGCCACTCAACGGCTTTCTGCGAGTGTTTATCACCGCGTCTATAACCGTTTGGAGGAATTATTCCTATAGAGTAGGGTTTTAAAAATTTTTTTCTAAATACGTGGGAGCAAGCAGATGCGATAGTCGTTGCCGAGACAAAAGGATCCGTTTCGCCTACTGTTATAAATATCTTTCTAAACGCTACACAGGCGCGTCTCAAAATTTCCACGTCCATTCGACAATATTCCAGTATTTCTTTTTCAAAATCAAAGACGTCATGCGGTGCCTGCTCGTTGTACCAGGCGAAAAAACTCTCTCTCTCGCTCGCAGACATTGCGTCGGGGCCGTAAAATCTAGCATCTGGCAGGGTGCCTACGTATTTCTGATTTTCCAAAATATTGAAAAAATGCGGAAAGTACCCTTTTTTACTGCTAGCAGATAGGCCGAAAATAGCTGGTAACACACTCAGCTTCATTTGAAAATAATTCAAACTGTCAATGAACTTTGTGCGTCCGTATTGTAAAGTGGTAATATTATGCCCATTGAGAATCAAACTTGGCATATTCTGATTAGCGTTCGAGACTAATTCGCGCAGTATAAACTGAGCATCGAACCCTCGAGCGTTGTGCGCCACGCAAATAATTTGCTCAAACACAGACTTCTTCCGCACGCAAACCTCTATCAATCTTTTCACCGGCTCGTCGCGAAATATGTATTCGCGAATCCCACACGTACCGCACCACTGCGAAACATCGTCCGATTCTATGCAGACCGTGCAAACCTGTTGTGCAACGCATAAATTAGGAACGTGAATCTTTGTCGTTTCGTGATTGCGGTAAGCCGAGTCTTGACGAGTTTCGAAGTCGTAAAATATATACAAATGTTTTTTCGGCACGCTCTCGCCTCCCGTATTCTTACGCCTCTCGAGCATACGTATCGGTTGCATGTAACACATAGCATTGATGGAATGCCGCTTTCTACACATCGAGCACCAGTTGACTCCGCATTCGTGTTCACCGCGATAACAATTTATGACCTTGCAGCATCTTTCGCAAATTCTCACAACCTCGCATACTTTTTTATCTTTCCTTTGTACGAGCCCACCTTTCTGTGATTCACGAAGCACGATACACCGTAAAAATTTCTATTGCATTCGACGCATTTTACAAAAGTCACGTCCTCCACTTTGCACGCTGGCGAGACAAAACAGCTTGAACAAAACTTTTTGCAACGATGCTGATCGATATGACGATAACTTTTATTGCAATAGTCGCAGAAAAATTTTGTTTTCGCGAGACCCGTTAAATTTAATATCGTGTCAAAATGATGTGAATCCTGATCGTACAAAATGTTTATAATGTCCGATGTTTCAACTTGTGATCGTCCATTGAAGAAAGCTGGCTCCCCGCTTCCAAGCATGCTCTTATCGTAAACGACTATCGCTATACCGCGTCTCGAAAAATATGCCTGAAATTTTTTAATCTCTCTATAACTACACCCCGCGGGTGGAATCGCTACATCGGCCTCGCGCACAATTTTTTTCGCGTACTCTTTCTGTATCGCACGTCGTCTGTCCCTAAGCGCATTCCAAAAGTCACGAGCCTCTTGCGTATCGTTTCGATTTAACGACACGTAAGCAGCTCCTACAGTCAGAGCACGCGAACACATGTTATCGTTGTTTTTAATCTTCACGATTGAACGCTGGCGCACAGAGTCTATAGTTAAAATTTTTCTTTTACGCGCCCCCGAACCTATCGGAACTGTAACAAAAGTTGCTTGCAAAGTAAAGCTATCATTGATTCGAAAATCCTCGTTGCTCTGCGTTGAGCTACTTATGAGACCCCATAAATCACCGTAAGAAAAGTTTTCGAGCGGGCGAAAGGAGAGCCCACCGGGACCGAGAGAAAAGCGCTCGCTTCGCACAGCTACCCCCACTAAATCGTTTTCCGTTGAAGCCGCAGAGAGTAAGAACGCGTGTACAACGCGCATTACTAATTCAAGCCAAACAATAGGATTTGTCGTCTCCGTTGGTGGTTGTCGGATTCGCAACAGAAATCGCTTACCCGTTAAACGAAATTTTTTAATGTATTGACCGCTTTCCTCAAGAACTTCGAATCTTTCACCCGCAGGCAATATTTCCGATACCTCTGCCGAGTTCTCTCTCCCTCCTCCACCTACTTGTAGACTCTCACTCCTTCGCGAGACGCTTGTTGGCGCCTGGCTGTCTGCTGATGTTGAGAGCTCGCCCGCTTGGACTTCTGGTGACTGCAAGCACAAAGGCTGAGTGTGCTCGCATCGTAAAATAGATGATCCGTTCTGTGAGGCTGGAAATAAACACTCGCCCGAATTTACTTTTTCTGAAATTTTTATTTAATAAAAACACGATGAATCGTAAAAAACTTAATAGCACAAACAAAAAGTATTATTTTTATTCTTCCGGAGGACCGGCAAAGCTCTCGCGTACTCTATCGAAAAGATCTAATAAATCCGTGTCAGTGTAAAGAACTGAATTTGGATCTTCGGCTAAATCGTGAAACCATTGTGTCTCTTGAGCGCGCTGAACGTACATTATTCTACGCATGTGTACTCTCACGATATCCGTACGTGGCATCGAGAGCGCAAGATCTTCTGAGTTTTTAAACTTCTCCGGAGAACTTTCATAAAAACAAAAAAAAACAAAAAATAAAAAATCAATAAATAACTATTTTTTAGAAAATAAAAAAGGTACCTTCATTAAGCCGACGGTCAACAGGATTACGGTCGTCAAATCTGTGATACACTAACCGCGTTCTGTCTTCCACAGTGTAAAAGCTACTTTCTCTGTTTGAAGCACGTCGCGTGTAAAAAGAGACGATAGAACTCCTTCGAATTTGTGCAGCTTCGGCTGTTTTGGCTCCGTCTGCTATATCGGGAGGTGCGCTGCTGATCGCTCGCAACACAGCGTCTCTTGGCTCCTGATAATTAAAGGGGCACAACACCTTTAAACAATAAATTAAAAAATTTATATTTAAAATATCTTAATTAATAT
>JAWWML010034078.1:0-11405 GCA_035047165.1 Ormyrus rosae
CGGCGCGGCAGCTGATCCTGCGACTCACGCTGGCCGCAAGCACGGCAGAGAAGACGACGACCATCACTCTCGTGCCTTGCTTCGAACGCGTCGGTCGCGCACGATAGAAAAGTTTCGCTGTCGCTACGTAGACGCAAATTGTAATTTTCTTATCGAGTACTTTTGTACGCGCTTAATTAGAATCTCATAAGATCGACCCGTGGTTTCAGAGACGCGATTACTCTTTGATTATCTTGATTTCGCGGTCGGGTTAATATTTTCTTATTCGTTTCGGGTGTGAGAGTGAATGAGTGAGATAGTGTGGCTGCAACCTCCTCGAGACCCAGGGCGGAGGACGACGACGGTGCCGGCTACCAGCCATAACCGCCGTTGTAAGCGACCATAGCAGCTTTGAGCCAACAAAGTAAGATCTGCACAATTCGCGGCATACTTTAGTGATCCGACCTCACTGCGTTTCGTTCCCCTTTCCAAGGACTAGCCAGAGGGACTATTTATGTTTAAGTTAGAATAATAAAGTCTTGCGTATTTTATATATTAACGAAGTTATTAATTCACCTACCACGTTTCGAATATGATGAGCAGAACGCTAGATCATAATATATATATAATTACATTTTTGGCAGCGCCGAGTCCTAAAAAATTGACATCACAATTTTGACGTTCGTCAAAAACCCAGCTAGATTGGACATCAACCCAGTTCGAAAATCTATCTGAAACCATCAAAAATCTAGCTGGATCTGTCAAAAATCCAGCAAGTTCGGTCAAAAATCCAGTCCGAAAATCCAGCTGGATTCGTTAAAAATCCAGTCTGAAAATCCAGCTGAATCTATCAAAAATTCATTCCGAAAATCCACCAGGCTGCAAATATTACTGGCTGCGCTCAGACTCACGCAGGCAATACTTTCTTTGCCTGCTGTTGTACAAAGCTATACGGATCTCTGGGCCTGAGTACTTATCAAAATTTTTCTGCAAGTTCAGGGCGCCTGTAGGGAGGAACCCTAACGAACTTGCGCCTCCCAAGATGCGTACCAAAACGGGGTTACAATCTTTCAACGTACAGGGTGCCCGTTCCTGGAATTCTCTGCCTGCCGAGATCAGGAATTTGCCTTCTCTAGGTAGGTTCAAAACCGCAATTCGGAGACACTTCCTCGAACTGAATAGCGTTTAAATGTTTAATTTATTTTTGTTTCTGTCCATTTAGATATTAGTTTTAAGGTATGAATGTATTTATTGAATAAATGTGTTATATCGGTGTGCGTGTGTGTACGTACGAATGTGTGTAAATAGTGTAAATAGTTTTAAATTTGACTGATAGATATTTCTAGTCAAAATTCTATTTGTATCGGGGTTTTATTTTATTTTGTGAGCATCTATGTGATATCACTAATTTTAATAACTTGACTTACTGTGATTTTATAGTATTAATTATTAGTAAAACGACTGTGATATCATTAGTGCAATATTTTAGTGCAATATTTTTATTCTTTTCTTTACTAGTGCAATATTTTTTGTGCAATATTTTTATCCTTTTCTTTATTAGTGCAATATTTTTATTCTTTTCTTTATTAGTGCAATAGTTTGTGCAATATTTTTATTTTATTGTAAACTTGACGCAATTTACTTGTTTTTACGATTACTAAGCGTGAATTTTAGATGCTCACTGTATTATGAATCCTTTTATACTCATTTACAAATAAATATCCATCTATCTATATCTATTTATCTCTCCCTCCGTTCTCCCAAAAACTCAAGGGTCGCTCGATCGCCAAGGTCTCGCCGTCTAGACTTCAACTACCTACCGAACTCCAAAACTACCAATCCACTCAACACAATTTCCACGAATCCCAATAACTCCAAAAGCTTCAAAAACTCCGAGACCGATTATACGAAAAGAACCCATTATTCAAACTATTATCTTTGGCTATCCAAGCTACACTGAACTTAAGACTAACTTGCAGACACTCGCACAATCATACACGAAATTATACGTCTACGCAGACACGTAAATACAATAGTCAATATTCATTAGTCCCGCGAAATTCATAATATTGATAGTCGAAACAATGTTTTAATTCGTTGCCCCTTGATGCCGTCCTACTTTGCACCTGTAAATAGAAAACCTTTAGCGTTTGCGCCTGGTGGCGGACGAGATATCATCACAACCCCTCCCCCCCCCCCTCAAACTGTAGATCTTACTAGGATGTGTAGTTTTAAATCCCCAAACGCGCAACGCCAACTCACCGCATCTGCCACCTCACTTCCGAAAAGTTTTAAGGAAATGTGTAGCCGACTCCACCACCTGACCCTGTAGGGCAGGCGGGATGCTGGCCACACTTTCCAACAACAACCGGAGCTTCTGCAATGTCACGGCATCTCCAGACTCCGTTGGTTGCGTTGATGCATCCGCTGGGGAAGAGACTACAGAGGTGGAAGGAGGGGTAAGCACCGGCTTGGCGCACGGGAACCGCGGCAGCCCTCTTAGCCGCCCGGTTAGCTTTCCTCCTCTCTTTCTTCGCCTTTGTCTTCTCCAGCTTCGCCTACTTCTTCCTAATGTTGAGGGTTTCGGCCTCCAGGATCCAGGCGACCTCGTCCTTTGTGGCGTCCTTGGGAGCCCCTAGCTCCATGGCCCGCTTCCTCTCTGCAAATTCGATCCTGGGGAACCATCTCTTTAGCGATCGTATGTTGTCTCCATGAGGACGCCTGGTTCTCCGGTGGTCATCTCCAGGATGGTATTGTCGCCTCCCGCTTGGCTCCCAGCCAAGCCTTTATGCCTTCCAGACAAGGGAAGACGGAGAATTTCGGCTGGACTGGGGACCTCTTCGCAATAACGCCCAAGCACAGGCCTGGGGCAATCCTTGAGAACGTGTTCATACTGCCAACAGTTGTAACATGCCTTTGGCGGGGGATCCACTTTGAAATCCACCGGAACGTCCTTTACACTCCCGAACATCCTTGTCCTTCAAGCCTCTTCTCCTTTCTTTGGCTCTTGTTCACCCACCTCTACCTCCATACTCTCCTGGCTTTCCTTGGGGTCAGTTACTGGCAGGGCTCCACCCGCAACTGGGGTATTCGCCCCCGCCAGAACTTCTCCCGAAGGACATGGAGCAGCTCGACTATGGGAGGGCTCCGACTCCAGGGAATCCGCTGCCTCGAGATCTAGAAGGAAGGTATCCTCCTGACTCGGAATCACCCAATTCCAACCGGAAATCGGTTCATCCTCGACATCGTCGGACCAATTCAACTTCTTTACTGGAGCCATAATTCCTAAACAAATCCAAATTAAATTAGTATGATTTCACATCTGTCACACTCACACTATCAACAAATCATACCATGCTATCTCTCCACCACCATTTTCCGCCCGCAACTCACGTGTCGGGGAGGAATATATCTCTTCTACTCCGGCACATGTGCTTTAGCGGTTCTACGTCCAGAATCTTCTAGGACGACCACTGTTGAAGATAAAACTTCCTTCACCTCAAAAGGACCCACATATTTAGGGGCCAATTTGGTGGGAATCCCCTTAGCCGCATTTGATAACACTCTCTCCTTTCGCATGACCAAGTTGCCGATCTGATACGTCGCGTCCCTTCTATTTCGATTATAAATTCGCTCATTCTTAGCCTGCGATGAATCAATGTGTTTCCGTACTAAATTCCGTAACGCATCTAACCTCCGAAGTCAATCTGTTCACTCTTCCGGCTCGATCCTCAACACCTTACCCCATACTTCCACTTCCCTTTTCAGACTTTTGACGGGTTGTGGATGCCTTCCAAAATTAAAAAACGCCGGAGACACTCTCGTACTCGATTGTAACGCTGTGTTAATCGCATGGCGAAATTCGTGCAAATGCGCATCCCAATTACGATGATCCCCCTCCACGAAAGCAGCAATCATCGTCTTCAAAGTTCGATTTACACGTTCTACTGAATTCGCTTATGGATGATACGGTGGCGTGATCACGTACTCCTTAAGCATACCCTCCATTTGCTTATTTACGAACTCGGTCCCGTTGTCCGTCAGTAAAAAGTCTGGAGCCTCCCATCGGAAAAGCACTAGCTCCTCGAAGGTTCTAGCGACTGACTTTCCGGTGGCTGTCCGCAAAGCTTTGAACTCTACCCAGCGCGTAACAAATCTTGGAAAACCAATATATATTTGTATTGATTTTTACTTCTAGGAAACTCCATTATATTCGCCACTACTACGGCCCAAGGCCTCTCAACGATTCTTTTACCCATCAAACCTTGCGGACTCGACTGCGAGACTTTATACCTCTGACAAACTTGGCATTGTAACACAAATTCTCGCACCCTATGAAATACACCTGGCCAGTAGTATTCCCTCGCAACTCTATCGTACGTTTTCTCCACGCCGAAATGACTTGCGAAAGGATGACAATGAGCATCCTGTATTACTCTATCCCGATACTTAACTGGAACAACTAAACTCCAACCCTCTTCACGCGATGTGATCGGATCCAATAACCTGTCACGAGTGGATCCGTTCAACATCCCATCGTCTACCTTCCAGTCAGGGAACTTATGGGGAAAGCCCTCTACTTCTTTCACTCTATTCAGATACCACGGATCCTCGATCACGTTGAATGCAGCAATATCCTCTCGATCAATTCCTCCAGAAAGAGCATCTGGAACATAGTTCAGTGCTTCTTTCTTGTGGACTATCTCGAAATCCCATTGCAGCATTTTCAACATCCATCGCGCTAGACGACGAGTAGGTTCCTTCAAATTTCTTAAACACTTTAAAGCACTATGATCCGTCACCGCTTTGAATTGATATCCCTCTAGATATGATCGAAGTTGTTTAATTTCCCAAAGTAATGCGAGATATTCCTTCTCCGTCGTAATATAATTCTTTTTAGCTGGATTTAATACTCGACTAACATATACTATTGGATGTTCATTATCTTCATCGTCCTCTTGCGTCAACACAGCCCCGATCGCGTAATCACTTGCATCACTCTGAACTGTACACGGCTTCGAAAAATCTGGCCGTGCAAGTACTGGGGCCTCTACTAGTGAAGGTTTCAAAGTCTCGAAAGCTTCCTGTTCGTCTTTGCCCCACACCCAAGATAGCTTACTCCTTAATAGCTTAATCAGAGGCACCTTTACATTCGACGCCTTATCAATAAACCGCGAATATCAACCGACCATACCTAAAAACGAACGCAATTCTTTTACGTTTTTTGGTGTTGGGTGGTTTAGTACAGGGGCTGCTCTGTCCGGATCCGGCCTAAGACCATTGTTATCCAACCGATACCCGAGAAAAGTAACGCTGGAAAAACAAAATTCGCATTTCTTGCGATTTACTTCCAAACCAGCATAAAATCGATTATCGCATCCGACCCCAGCTACTTCTTCCATTTCATTCAGCGCTGACACTTCCAATGGCGAATCTCGCACTATACCTGCCCCCCTCTGAACTGCCATAGTCGCCGGCGACTCTTGGCTGTTCATACCAGACCCCACAGGAGTAAGAACCTGGGAATCTAAACGAGAGGGTCCAGCGATCGCATCATCAGTGTTCGACGACGACTGATTCACCTGAAGTGATTTTAACCCTTTAACTAACTTCGACACCGTTTCGCGAATATCCTTTAACGACGACTCTATATCCCCAACAACCATGTACTCTCCATGCACGGATGAGTTCTCCAGGTCAAAGGCGAATCGCGTCCCAGTTCTGACACCTACTGAGGGTTGTCAGGGCCCAGGGGACGAGTTTGCTGCCCTGCCCGAGAGTTTTCCAAAAACTGCCTCACCGTCTCGCAGTTCTGGCAGTTCCGAAAGATAACTCCCGGAGAGCCACAAACCTGACACTCCAGTCTTCCCGCCGACCCCGGACATGCCGCTGCCAAATGACCCACGGATCCGCACGAAAAACATGTTCGTTGTGAACATTCGGACGCACGGTGTCTCACCGCCCGGCAGATATAGCACACGCCATAAAACACTGCTCGCACGCCCTCGCCCGTTCGATGTTGCTGCTGGTTATTCCTCCACGATTGTTGAACCGGCGTTGTCGGGAAACGCGGCGGAGAACGTTGAGTAGGGGAAAAACTTTCGAATCGCCGTGTATTCACCTGTAACGGTGGACGCGGATTGGTCCTCATAACGTTCACCAGTTGTTGGTTCCCGGAAACCACCGCGTCTGGAGATTTTTTCAATAGGGGGATTTCTACCAGGATTTTTACACGGATTTTTACGTGGATATTCATATGGATTTTTATACGGATTTTTGTACTGATTTTTATACGGATTTTCATACGGATTTTTCTACTGATTTTCACATGGATATTTATACGGATTTTCATACGGATTTTTCTACTGATTTTCACATGGATATTTATACGGATTTTTATACGTACGGATTTTTATACTGATTTTTACATTGATATTAATACGAATATTTATACGGATTTTTACATAGATTTTTAATTTATAAAAGGATTTTTACATACATTTATATAAGGATTTTCTCTTTAATTTTTAATAAAACTTTCATGTTGATTTGCGTACGCTGTTACAAAAAAACAACTGCGATAACAGCTGTGAAATCAGCGGTGAAATCAGCTGCGAATTTGGCCGCATATCACAGCTGTTTTCGCAGATGCGGTTTTTATATAAAATACCAAAAATATACCAAAGAAATATCTATTTTTTATATAAGATCTAAATATTTAAATTTATATCGGTTAAAAAATTCTACAAATATGTACCACTTCAGCTGTAAGAAATAATAGAACAAATAATTCATTTGCACAACTAAATGACAAGAGATACATATGTTATACATTTTTTGGTAGATGAAGAAGAAAATAAAAAAGTTGCAGTTTGTCAAATAGTACAATTACAAGAACTTTTTCATGGGAATTATGAAGCAATAAAAAAGATTTTCTTTACAAATGAAGAAATAATGACTGTTCTAATTCACAATATTTGTACTATTTGTGTTTACGTTAAAATTGATAATAACGAATTTGTCCATTACCAAAATGACGTGTAAAAAAGAAATTTAAATTAGTAATAGTTTTTACTATTGATGTAATAAAAATATAGCTCAATCTTAATCAACTGAGTTTAGACAGAAGTCTGTAGACCGATTTGATTCAGAGATATTACAGTTTCAAAGTTTTTGCTTTGGCGTCAACTTCAGGGCTTAAAATCTTTGTTTTTGAAGTCATTTAGGGCCAAAAAGCTCTTCATTAGAGTAATTTTTTTCATTTAGTACTTTTAAATTAAGAAAAACTGAAAAAAGTAACAAATTTTATTAAATTTAAAAAATTTTTTTAGTTTCTCTTAATTTTAAAATACTGAATCAAAAAAATTGCACCAGAAAACACTGTTGACCCTAAATGACATAAAAAATAAAGATTTTCAGTTCTATTCCATGTCAATACATTCAACGTAGGGGTCCCAAGTAGAATTGACACCAAACTCCTAAAAAACAAAGTTTTCAGAAAACAATAATAAAAGAACTTCTTATTTTCTTCTAAAAACATAATACTCGACCCAGCACTAATTTCTTAAATTATAATTACCATTTTTATTGAATAATTAAAGTTGATTAAAGATGTTCTTCTTGCACTCCAATGCTATGAACAAAAGAGAACTGGACTCTTCTGTAGACATTTGAGGTACTTCTTTGTCGAACACTGCACTTCAGCATTAGTCGAACAATATCAGGATCATTACTAAATCCAGAACTTCATATTGATTTTCTCTCCAATAAGTGTAGACTACTTATTGTCTATGCGTATGATGTTGAAATCAGTATGTCTCTGTAATATGAAGTATTGCTGACAGAATGCTGAAAGTGCACATCTATAACAGCACTTTCAAACTACACATTTATAATAATATTTGAAATACAACCCTATATCAAAAAAGAACAAAAAGTAAAGCCTAATGTTGGCTTAAGGGCACCTGAAACAGAAAAATGGAAGTTCTTTTTAGCTTGACAGCTTGAAATGATAATAGAACTTTAAAATTTACCTGCTTTGAAAAAGTAGCACTGTGTTCTCTTTTACAATCAAATGATTTTACATTTTGCTTCAAAGACTAAAAAAACATGGTTAACCACAACACACACTCCAGGCAAAACATTAGGACTAAAAAGCGAGGAATCATAAGAATATATTACGACTAAAATACATGAAATTTATGCATAATAAGTTTAATTAGTCGAGGTTGGGGCAATAGTTTGCTCGTTGATCGTGATTGGGGGTAGAGTAAGTGCTGAAATTCTACTTATGAAACCCTGACTGCCGACCCAGAGAGCTTTAGTTTTCGTAGCGTTGATGGTGGGGCCGTTGGAAGCAGACCACCGTGATAGGCTGCATAGATCCTGATTGATATTAGATATACCTGTGTATAACTCCGAAAAGCGACAGCGTAGGTAAATCAGAAGGTCATCGGCATATAAATGGTACGTACTATAAGAGATGCACTGAGGTAGATCGTTTATGAACAGCTAAAATAGCAATGGTCCTAGTATGGATCCTTGGGGAACTCCCTGCGTTCGCGCTCGGGGATGAGACTGCCCATTCTGGGGGTCGGCGACGGACTGCGTGCGATCCGAAAGAAACCACCTTATCCAATTGGTAGCGGGTGCCGAGATTCCGAGACTACGGAGTTTGTCCAGCAGTAGACTGATGTTCACGCAGTCGAAGGCCTTAGAGAAATCGACGGATACCATTAGCGTAAGTTCGCCGTTTTCGATCGCAACCTTCAAGTCGTCGATTATTTTTAGGAGCGCGGTGTTGTGGGTACTGTGATTCCTCCTAAAGCCCGACTACAGATTATCGATGATTGCTCTACTGAAGATGTAATCAGAGAGCTTACGAAAGGCCACTGCCTCAAAAACTTTGGCCGTAGTACAAAGAATGCTTATAGGCCGCAAGTCGCATGGTTGTAGAACCGGGGATGTCTTTGGAAAGGGCTTGACGACAGCATGCTTCCAAAGATTCGGGAACACACCTGTTTGCAATGATGAGTCGAATATATGCAGCAAGATGGGAAGGATAACAGGCAGAGAGATTTTGAGCAGTGAGACAGGGATGCCATCGGATCTGACAGCGTTGGAACGAGAGCGATAAATGCCCTGTACAAGCTCATCAAGTTCGACGTACGAGAAGTAGAAGCTCTCAGTGGGGCTGACACTGACAGAGTCGAGTGTTAGGGGCCGTATGGCTGTGCTGTTAGCGATGAAAAATTGATTCAGGGTGTCTGCATCGCACGGTAGAGAGTCGAGGTGTTTGACGTTACTTCTGGCACCTAATAGCGTTACTAATAGCTATCTGAGCCTTGTTCCTTAGGCACTTATATCTTGCTCGATTTTACCTCTGCGAGGATTGCGGTGGAACGTGTATCCAAGTTTCGCTGACGACAAGAATGTGTAAAACATTTTTATAGATTACGCTGTGCACATCATGTGTGTGGGCAAGTAGCGACTTTGCGTTCAAATGTGAGATCCTGAGTAAAGCCATTATGAACCGAAATCGATGGACTCAATTTTGCGCGTAACTCTTGCAAGTAATAATGGACACCGTGATTTATCGAAGGCTCGGTGGGAAAAGTTGCCAGTATCGTTTGTCACGTTCAAACGCTTGTTGGTTTTGTCCCTTTGAGCGTTCGCCTTACAGTTTGCACAGCAAAGCGTTTCGCGGGAGGTGCAATCTTTAGTAATGTGCGGGCCTGCACAATGACCGCAGCAGGCTGCACTTTTACAATTACTGGCCGAACTTCGAGCATTTATAGTATTGCAAGATGTTGACGTGATCAGCGAAACTACATGACATCATACCAATAAAGATTTTACCATTGGCAAAAAGAGTCTGTCTATGTACGGCGCTAGTTTTGATGACGACCGAGCGAGTGTGTCTATTTTCTGCAGCTGGATAGCAATAAATTATCCTTATGTCGTCGCTGCTCGCATCGAGAAGGTTTTGCTTAATGAGGCTTGACTTAATCATATGAGCCGTCAAAGATGAAGGCACACTCTTAACAAGAATACGCGGAGAAAGTTTACGATCTTCCTTCACTTCAAGACCTGCGTTACTGAGAGAAGCACTCTGCTTCAGTTTTCCAAGGTCGACCGTATCTGCACTTATTACGACGGATTTGTTAGCAAGAGGGGAATTGCTGTTGACTCTAAGATTTACCTCTACTGAATCTAGCGCGTTCATGAGTACAGATTTTACTGCAAGCGATGAGTCGAAAGCCTCGCGTGAACCCTCCTTAGGCCCTATGACTACCCGTTGTGAGGGAACGACACAAATGGGTTTACTGCGGTCTACAAAGACTTTACTTGTGCGAGGGGCGGCATTGGTGATTTCAGCGTAGCTGGAACGTACAGAATTTTCGGGAGTGACCGGCAATGCGCTTTTGGAATTAGAGACCAGGCTAGTGAGGCACTGGGTCGCCTCGCGTACACTATGACATGCACCGAGAAGCGAGTTGTCGATATTTGCGATGACACTTTCCGCGGCGAGTTTGCACTTATATGCTGTAGCGATCTCGATAATTGCGTCAGAAAACGAATTAAGCGCTTGGATTATTCCTTTAGCACGCCCTTTATCTCTCTCGGTACGCAGGTTTTTCAGAAGATAGTCGCGGTCGGCTGTCACTTTCGCCAGAATCTCGTTAACTCTGGCAGCTGAGATTCCCACATGATCCTCAGTGCTGCCTCTTCTCCTCTTTCTCGCACCAGTGCCGTTACAATTTTCGCTACAATTTTCGTCGACAGCATCGGCAGCGTCGGTACAATTTTCATTTTGTCACTCTCCATATTGGGGACGCATGTGTTCTATAATTACCTAATTGAGTCGCGAGAGTGTACTTAAAACTAATCTAGAACAATTTAACATTCGTAAATTTTGTAAAAATAAAAATAAAAATAAACGGATAAATAAAAATTAAAAGTACAAAAAGTAAAAGAGATAAAATAAAAATAAAAATATAAAGTAGTCAGACCCATAAAAATATCATCCGTTAAAATATTGCACTATCATACTTAGACTAGACAAGAATTATTAAAATGAATAGAAATGAAAGACTACTAGGAGAGTAACAAGTACACTTATCCGACTAGTACTGGCATCAGGCACTGTTGTGAGCGTGTTTACAAAACAATCGATAAACACGTAACGCCGACGCTTAAGACTAATTAAAAACACGCGTAGTAATCTTTTGCGCTGGGTAGTAATAATTACACAGGCCCACAAAAAAAACAAATGTGTCTGTGCAATTGACCAGACCTATATATTCTTATGTATTTTTCGACGCTGAATCCGAATTTGCAATAAAAAATTAGGGTCCAGCTACATTTTTATGGGGTTTTGCTCGAAAAACCTCATTTTTTACGGTTTTTTCATGGTTTTTTTTAAA
>JAWWML010034089.1:0-11400 GCA_035047165.1 Ormyrus rosae
AGATCACACGTTTGTCAACCTCGGCTTCGCCTCGGCCGACAATTACGTGTGATCTGAGACATTTCTTATTTTACTGGTCTAGGTATGTAATATACTATTTTTAGACAGATTTAAGGAATTAGAAGCTTATGTGTCTACAGCTAGGAACGAAAATAAAAGTTCTTCGCTCGGACAATGCAACAAAATATACTTGCAATAAATTCCAAAGTTTGAAGACTGAAAGAAACCAGTATAATCCATGAATTTTTGTCTCCAGATATATACAGGAAAAATGCATATTAAAAGTGCCCGTTCAATGCTCCCTGTAAAAAAGATAGGCACAAAGTTTTGGGACAAAGGTAGACACAAATAAATACTGCTGATATACTGTAGTTGATGTCTTTAATACCTCCCTCTTACGCGGGGTCTTCCCGGATCTCTGGAGGAGGGCGCATGTGCTTCCGATCAAAAAGTGTCTGTTGCCAATTTCCGCCTCGGCCTTTATACCTATAGCAATTCTGAGCTTCCTCTCCAAGATCCTTGAGAAAATTGTCCATCAGCAACTAATGAACTAACTGGAACATCCTTGATCAACACAACATCCTTGATCCATCCCAGGCGGGTTTTCGTAAATACAACTCTACGCAAACAGCTGCACTTAAATTGACGGAGGACATCAGGCACGCTATGGACCAACGACGAATCACACAGATAGTCCTTTTTGATTTTAGTAAGGCATTCGACAGGGTCTCCCACACCAGAATGTTAGCCAGACTTAGGGATGTGGGTTTATCCAGCACCGCGCTTAAGTGGTTCATTTCTTACTTGGAGGGGAGAGAACAAATAGTGAAAACAATGTCACACGGTAAATCGCCATCTCTCCCTTTTAACCTTGGCGTACCGCAGGGTTCGGTGCTGGGTCCCCTGTTGTTCTGCCCTTACATCAATGCCATCAGTGAAGTGTTAGGAAGTGACATCCAGCATATATTAGATGCAGATATACACAAACACCACAATCGACAATGTCAGAGAGGGGACTGCTAGGTTTGAGCGAGCAGCTAAGGCCATTATGACCTGAGCCACTAAAGCATAACTCATTCTAAACACCTGCAAAACTCAGGTCATAGCAATAGGCTCGAGTCATCTCATCTGCAGGCTGAGAAATACTGGACATCCGGGAGTGCGAATAGGCGAAGAACTTATTCCGTTCTCGGACTCTGTTCTGAGCTTAGGGGCGACTCATGACTCCATAGTCTCCTAGACTGGGTATATTGACGCCATAACTAAGAAATTTAACTGAACTCTTTACAATCTGAGATTTTTCAGGAAGTACACCTCGCAGCCAATGCGGAAGAGGCTGGCGGAAATCCTTCTTTTCTCTCATCTTGACTATTGCTCGATAATCTACCTAGACGCACCGCAAGTCACTAAACAAAGATTACAGACACTTCTAAATTCAGGTGTTAAGTATGTGATGAATGTTAGGGGAATCCATCATGTACGCCCTATAGGAATAGCCTTGGCTGGCTACGTATGGAGAGTCGCAGGTCATATTTTGTGGCTGTGCTTATCTGTAAGGTCCTACATATGCGTATACCAGATTACCTTGATGACTTGCTCATCAGGTATCAGCCTCGACAGCTTACAAGGGGATAAGAAGGAACTGACGAGTCCAGTCGTTCGTTCAGAATTCAGGCTGAGATCATTCTCATACCAGGCGACGCGACTCTGGAACGCGACACGGTCCTCGATCAGGGATTCGGCTTTCCTGAGTACCTTTAAGGCTGGTTTGGACACATTTTGAAAATGTTGATTGAAGACAAACACTTAACGCACGAAGCCGCCAGACAAATGGAAAGACATATATTGTAAACAAACTAAAACACACAGGACTATAACATATAAATGACTTACATGACAAATGTATTAACAAAGCACCAAATGACGTTAGTCTAATGTTAATAATGATGTACTTGGCCAACATAATGCTAATGCTGACCATATTTGTATATATTATACAATAAATGATTTTAATAATGATTTTATTAAAATTTGTATAAAAACAAAATCGTTTTACGTGGGGATTAAGTATCAAATTTGAAAATATGATATCAAAACTTATTTTTTAGAACTTTGTCATCTATTTATAGTTTTTCACACACCTTCGCGAAATACAATGCAAGATGCAGAAAACAATTTTAAAGAACATTTCGACATGATAATTCCTGAGATTTTTTTTAAAAATTATAAATTTATTAGACGCTACATTGATTGTTGTAATATTCAACGTTATTTTATTTAAATTTACATATTTGATTGCAAATTATATTAAACATTTTTCGATACTTCGTGCGTAAAGTACCACACAAGCGTGCGCAAAATTAGCCTTTCCGCTCGATGTGTTGAAAAATATTGTTCGATGCACGTGCGAAAGATGATCCTCGACTTGTCTGATTGTTACCCTCGCTTCGCTTGGGCGGCAAACACACTCGGGCGAGAATCATCTCTTTCACTATTAGTATCGAAATGTATTATAACAAATATGATATATCTATATTGTGTATATTAACTATTAAGTCATTAATAATATAAATGTAATATGTTACAGAATTATCCATGAAAGTGGATTTACGCCGGAGGACTTTAAACAATATAGACCGGTTGTTTACAGTAATACAATACAATCGTTAGTCGCTATTTTGAGAGCTATGCCAAGTCTGGGTATAGCTTTCGCTACAAACGAAAGAGAGGTAAGCAGAAAAAGTTTTGAAAACACATACAATTTCAGTTAATAGTAATAGCCATAGAAATAGCTTATTTTAAAATTTGTGCAAAGTTTTTAATAATAAAAGTTTATCTACAACTGTATAGGTTTTAATGCAAATTTTAATTTTTTTTTAAATTGTGCAATTATGACTAAGAAATATAATACTTTTAACAAATATTTTAATTAAGTCCCTTACCTGTTGCAAAAATTATTAATACGAACGATTATATCAAAAATATGCTTTTTCAGTTTTCTTTTTATTGTTGCTGGGTTACTTTAACTATAAGATTTAATGTGTAAATTATCAAACCTCTGGTAAAAATTCGTTTGTCCAAAATGTTTAGACAAAGTTTAGGAACAGTGTTTAGGGAAAGTGTCCAATTTGTCGATTCTCGATCAAAAGGCTTAACAACTTTTAGTTGGTTAAAATACCTATTTTACAGACACATGCTTACGCATTACGAACATGGTCACATATGCTCGCAAAATGACGAGATTTATTTTTTGGGCTTAAGATTTTAAGCCCTCGTGCGATCACAGCATTCGAGGCCGATTTTGCCGGCCCTCACGCGTAACGATCATGACTTGGAGCGTAAAATACCATTTTATGCTCTTGTTACGAAAACTCGCCTTTTTGTGCTTGTTTTCCGTGCACGAAGTAGTTCTTTTACACACGACGTGCGCGAAGTACACGCAATTTACTCGGAATAATAGAAGCATATTGTAACGGTTATAATCGCACCTCGTGTCGTGGAATTATCGACATTTGTCCAGAAAGTAGTACTACTACCAATCTTACTACTATATATCTTACTCATTATTTCAGCGAAACTTGCACACTTCGTTAGATTACTTTCGCGCAAAGTAATCTACTTTCCGCACTCGTCCGCAAATATTCAGCAGGTGCACACTGAAAATAGACAAGAAAGGGGTATTTTCCATGCTTGAGTAAAAGTAGTATTTTTCGACACAGATGTGGTAGTTGATTATTTACCTCGTGAAACATTTTTCGCCTGAACGAAGCGAGGGAGAAAAGTCTCACGAGGTAAATAATCAACTTAAACGCTAGTATCGAACTTTATTTTATACCACGAGTGCCGAAAAATCACGCCAAAGTCGTGATTTTGAGGTTATAGCGTTATAAAAATAAAGTTCGATGCACTTGGGTCAAGCAGGTGATCCCTGCACGGATGTTTTTGTCGACCGAACGAAGCAAGAATTACATCCGTGTAGGAATCACCCCCTTCGCTAAATTTCTCTAGTATAAGAATCTTAGTAATATAAAAAAACAAGATTATATATAATTACTCTATTTTTAAACTGTTTTAACCTGCGAAATAAGTATTCGAACTTGGTAAAAGTTGTTTCTATTTTTTCTTCTTTTGCATTTCAATTATTCCATTAAAAATATACAATGTTAAATACTAAAGAAATGATATAGGGGTTGCAACAGGATAAGACTTAATTAAAATTTTCACCCTGTCCCAAAGTATCAGCAGAATCTGGCCAAATGTACAATTTTGAATTAGCCAACTTTTATAACCGATTCTGCCTTAGAGCAACGTGGATTCTAGCTTTCTTCAACTGAACTATGACTAAATTCTATTATTTCATACATTCTCTCATTGAAAAATTCATATATTTAATATATTGATCCGAAAATCTGCTCATTTTTCTACCGAAGTATGTCCTCTTGTCGTTTCGAGACCTTAATTATTAAATTTCTGTTTTTATTTTAGAAGTTTTATATCTAGTATATATAGAATAAATATGATAAAAATTTTTAATTTATGAATTGTAATTTAATGTAAAATGTATATTTTAGACAGATGCAAAAATGGTATTTGACGTCATTCAACGTATGGAAGATACGGAACCATTTAGTGAAGAATTACTCCTAGCCATGAAAAGGCTTTGGTCAGATGCTGGAGTACAAGATTGTTTTGGAAGAAGCAATGAATATCAATTGAACGATTCTGCAAAATAGTAAGTTTGAATTTAGCTTCTTCTTTTACTATCTAAATTGAATGCATTTTCTTTTTAACTAACAATGAGTGTACCTTTTTCATCAATACTCAATGAACATTCATTAGGCTTCATTATTTAACCTTTAAAGGACCTTAGAGGTAAACAGGTTAATTTTGAAAGAGATTTATTTT
Organism: Ormyrus rosae; assembly: GCA_035047165.1. Lineage (NCBI taxonomy): Eukaryota > Metazoa > Arthropoda > Insecta > Hymenoptera > Ormyridae > Ormyrus > Ormyrus rosae. The sequence goes on from JAWWML010034089.1 coordinate 4,906, forward strand.
TACAAGATCCATTACATTAAAGAGTGTGAAGATCGAGGTTTCTAGCTATTGTTACTGTTAGTGTTTCTCGGGTTACTTAATTGTTAATATAATTTAGATAAAATATTAAGTACTTAATAAAACTTACATATAAGTAACGTATATTGAGATAAATTGAGACTCTGACCAAAGCGATCTATTTAATTATTTTATTACGCATATAATGGGTACGCAATTACGATTATATCAGGAAATATATGTATATTAAAAAAAAATAGTCATTTTGAGATTTTTGCACTACCGTAACTTTCGGTTTCAATATGTTGATGGATTTTCATTAGCTGATCCTTAAAATTTAAATATTAGTTTCAGGCAAAGAGAATAAAAATAACAAAATTTTAAGCAAAAGGATCCTAGGAATTCCATCTTGACCCTTTTGATAAAAAAAATGAATGTCTTATTCTAAAAATATTTTATTATATATTGATTCAATACGATGTTTTACAAATAATTTAATAGGGACACTTCTTTGCCTGTAATATCTCCTTAAGAGACTCATGAAAGAACATTTAACGTAAATCGATTTTGCGAGTATAATGTATGTTTATAAATTTATTTGATGATAGTTTGCAGGACAAATTATTTTTTAACATTTATACATATATGTGAAATTCATTTTCATAAGATGGCTTCGAATCAAACGTCGAATATATGAAACCTGAAAGGACTGTCCTAAAAATTTAGAAAAGTCCTGGAAATTAGCATTATAAACACGAAAAAGCATTATAACCAGAAACTTTGCAATACTTAAAAAAAATATCAATGTTTGTATGCCTTTAATATATTTACTTAATAACATCAAAATATATATTTTTATTTCAGTTTTCTAGATGATCTTGATCGGTTAGGAGCAAAAGACTATCAGCCGACAGAACAAGATATTCTTCGTACACGTGTAAAAACCACTGGAATTGTAGAAGTACATTTTTCATTTAAAAATCTTAATTTTAAGTAAGTCGTCGAATTCTGGACGTAAATTTAAATTAATTGATGTTATAATGCATGTTCTTTTACACACATGCATGTACGCGTACGTCGTTATGTCCTCACGTCTTGCTTATTTACTTTCTTGTTAAATTCTTACATATATTTATTTAATTTTCTCCAAAATCAATGCAAAAGAAAGTAATGTATGTTAAAATGTCTTGCAATTTTTAAAATGTTACAATTTTATAAACCAACCTGTAACAAAAACCGAAGAAAGCAAGAGCTACCAGATTAGATAGATAAAAAAAGACTTCGACTGATTAGGTATTTGGTATTTAGTTTTCCCATTTAAATTTTTCATTGAGTCTTTAACAATATTTCACTTTTCATCCTCTTTATGCCTGCACTTCGTCATCATAATAAATCTACTAAATTTATTAGATTTTTTGGCACTTCCATTACAGCAACAATCAACATATTTCATCTTTAATATAAATCTAAAGTATTTTAAGATAACAAAAATATTAAATAAATTGTTTAATTAGCTTATATTACTAAACATTAGTTGTCAATATAATCTTGTAATTCAATTTCAATGACTAATGTAGAGATGGTTAAATTAAATATATCCATTTTTAAAATCTTAAAATTCCAATAATTGTATTAAAGCCAGCTGCTCTACTTACTGCGTTTAAATACGGTAAAATTTAATAATTTTAATTTCTCATAGAGCTTCTATGTAAAATAGCCTAGATAACTTTCTTATAAAAAGCTACTTTCTGAAAAAATTAATGAGAAAATATCTAAAAATGACACGAACATTGATTAATTTACTAAAGAAGGATATAAAATAAGAATAATTTCTTAAAAAATTTATAATTATTAATTTTCTATATTAATGAAGTGATTTTTAGAAGTAAAATTCAAAAGACTACATTTTTCGTGAAAATCAAGTAGGCGATCTAATGAAACAATCCGTTTTTAGCCCAGAAGTAGTTAAGGCCCAATGAAATAACAGTTTATTTTATTAGAATCTCCTTTTTATTTATATATTTTCATTCCGCTCTTAAAACTACCACTGATATTATTTTGGAAATTTATTTCCAAGAGCCGGCTCTGTTGATCCCACAGTTGTTTTTATGATTAGCATTTATTTTAGAATTAACTTTGTCTTGAATCAGTCTTTAATGTTCAAAATAAGAAAGTTTATTGAAAAAAATTTAGAGTTTATACGGATTTTTTATAATTCACGATACATACGGATATCAGATTTGTATAAAAAGCGTAGTCTTTATTTTTCAAGCTAAAGTCCTTTCAAGATGTTAAGGGCTGATATCAACCAAATATAGTTTTGAAGTAAATTCTAAATACGATACAATAATAAATAGTGATCAATATCATCTGAGTGTTCCCTAATTGAAAATTGCGTCGGTATTAAACATATGTTAATCGCGACTCAAAATCTTGCAGTATATTGCATTAATTGATTTTCTTACAATTTATGTGAATATAATTATGGTTTATATTGCTTATACTTTTTTATTTTACAATAAACATCGAATTTTATTCTATTCATTTAATTTCATTTTGTACTTTTCTTATTTTAATTATTAATCATTACTTATTTCTATTATATCTTTGAATGTTATTACAATGTATCAAACGAAAAATAAAATGAAAATGAGCTATTATTTTCTGATGGTTCTAACAAGAATAAATTTCATCATTATTGGATTCTAAAAAAATTTTAATTTTCTAATATTTATATTACAAATTCTAACTTGGTAATTTTTAAAGTTGTAAAATATAAAAAACTTTTTATTAAAGTTTGTATTAGTCCACCATCAGAAGATATAAAGTTCAAGGAAAATTATGCTTTGCAATACAGCGTTTCAAATTATAAAATAGCATCAAATATTAACGAGTATTTATTCGATTTTTTCGTAAAATGATTGTTTTTCATCAAATGCAATTTATTCTGGATTTAATGTCAAGTTCCATTTTCATTTGATTATCCTGTTTTATTCTAGAAACAAACAAACTTTGTCTTTGTTTCAGATTATTTGATGTGGGTGGCCAAAGAAGCGAGCGTAAGAAATGGATTCACTGTTTTGAAGATGTGACAGCAATTATATTTTGCGTTGCGATGTCAGAATATGATCAAGTATTGCATGAAGATGAAACTACGGTAAGCAATATGTATATTAATTAAAACAGTACTTTTCGACACGGGTATGGAAGTTGATTAACTTAAACATTAGTCTTGAACTTTATTTTATACCACGAGCCGAAAAATGATGCCAAAGTCGTGCTTTTAAGGTTAGAGTGGTATAAAATCTTAATATATAACTAGATGAAATTAATTCTTTTGCTAACATTTTATTATTAACAATTTTATCTACCTTTTTAAATTATCTTAAATACCCTGATAGAAACGATCACCAACAGTCGGTTAAGTCATAGCCAGTTTGATTCAAACTAACTAGAATATTAAGAAATTGTTGTGCTTACCTTAATATAAACCATGCGAAAAACGCTTTTATAACGCTTAACATGGTAAATATACGGTCAAGGTGAACATAATTCATCATACTATTATCATTAAAGCTAGATCAGAGTTTTTCAAATTAGATCCAATTTTTTCATTATTTTAACTTTCTGTCTCTCTATAGTTTTTCACTTGTCGTTTGCTACTTTTACTTATAATTATTTTTTTATGTTAGGTGTTCTTCTTTTATGTCTAGTACATATATTTTAACATCTTATTTTGTAAAATACTATATTGTGTATTACTTCTCGATAAAAATAAATAATTGTTGAACACAAATTCTAATATACGTAAAACGTTTTGTAAACGATTATTTATATAAAGTACTTTATTAAATGCTGGCTTTCTCATCGACAATCGACGTACTAGGGTTTAACGAGCGTCTGTTTGACTAACTACTCTATATATTTAGCCATAAGCATTTGCTGAGCGCCAACGGTCTGGTCAACTGTTGATCATTCGACCACCTCAAATGGTTAATTTCCCATTAGGAAATCTTTTAAATGTAACTCATTTTTAACAATTGAATGCTTATTTATTTGCATTCAACAGTATCGTTGAGGTTTTGAGTCGAAATGCGCTACATCTTCCTACATCTACAATTATTTATCATAATGATTTATAAAAGTGAACTGCTTTTTGAAGTTCAATATAAAGTTAGGCGTGTTAAGGTCAAATATTATTTAGACAAGCTTTCCATAACTCTAAGGAATAACAGAACATCTAATTAGACTGTATTTGATTACCTTTCCTCATAACAATAACTATCATAGGAATATTGCAGCAATATTGCAGTGACACATATTACTGTGGAGATGAAATAATTTATGAAGTTCTTAAAGGGATATATCTAATACGATTGGCACGTGTAACTTTACAGTACGATCTAGCTGTCTTATGTGTATTTTCTCAACTATTAACTCGAGTTTTTGTTTTACATAAATTATTACGTTGTCTTTCCTTTTTTATGATGGCAGCTACCTCACTAACCTAGCATTCTGTGATAAAAAATGCTTTAAAATTATTTTAATCGCGAAAAATACATAGTGTACTATGACCGTCAAGTTTTACTCGGGCATCCCCATGCTTTTGAAGATCAACTAGTCTAATTCAGCTAAAGCTTTTCTTCTACCATAATTGCACCCAGAAGCTATCGGGTATCTTTTTCCAAATCCAAACCAAACATTCTTTTAACTGCGCGATTTATTTCTGTCTTCCGTAAAGAAGTTATCAGGCTAGCCTTTGACGGTTCGACTAGCTCCCACAGAATGCATACGTGCAAACTTTCCGATACTTGACGAACTAATTTTGATATAAAATTATTCGTCCATAAAAAAGAAGCCTCGGTCTCGTTTAAAAGTAGTTAATGGGGAAGTACGAAAATACGTACGTACGTACATACGTACATATATACGCACATACATACGCGTACGTACATACATAAATACATCCTGACATTTTTTAAAAACTACTTTTTTGGACCCTCTGAACCTAAATATGTGCTTCTACGTCAAAATATAACAACCGAAAAATTTTGCCGTTCCAAAGCTTTCTCTATGAGAAAGCAAAATACGTTTTTAATCTTTTTTCTTGCATAGAAATTACTCTCATTTTACATATGTCGTTATTTAAATTGTCAGCTTTAAATTACCTAAAGAGGCAAACTTTCTTCTAAATCCTCAATTTTTACAAGACAACCTCCTTCAATAGTTAACTCTTAAATTGACTGATTCAAAACACCTTGCTAAATGCCCGTTAGGCAGGTTTTCGAGAACACCCAGTTTTTATAATTCGATTTCATGAAAGTTTTCAACTGAATTTCACACATCTAACTGTTTCGCGTCGAACGTTTCGAAAAGAGAGAAAATAGTAATAATCAAATAATATGAAAAATACCCAAAAATATCAGAATACTGCAACAATATTATAATAATCTTTCTGCAATGATTACAAAATATTTGTAACACTCTGATCTGGGATTTATTAAATAATTATACATTAGACAGAAGTTCTTCTACAACTTGGCTTTAATTTCTAAGTTAACTCTTTCGGTTTTTACGAATTCAGTGACAGGTGAACTTGTTAGGAGACTTAGCGTTTGATACGACAATCTGATGAAAAATGTCAATCAGATGAGTCATTCTTCGGCCAAAAATAGACGTGTCTCAGTGTGATTTTGATTGGGACCTAGTAACAGAGTTACGAATTTTATCTTACAAAAATTAAAATACCTCGGTAACTAATAATTTTAGTGCATTGAACAAAAAAGGAAATAAAACTATGTAGCAAAGCTTTAATTTGAGATTAGTGAGATTGAAATGTTTATTGGGTCCAAAATTAAGCTTAATTGTAGAAAACGGATACAATCTCAAAAACCAAGTGAAACTAAAGCTTTAAAAGTAAACGTCATTTTTTGTATTATTTTAATTGATTTTTTAACCTAACTAATCTCAAATTAAAGCTTTTGTTATATAGTTTTATATAATTTTTTACTGAATGTGCTAAAATTGTTAGTTACGGAGATATTTTAATTTTTGTATAAAGATAAAATTCCTCTTGATTTTTCGAAAAAAGTTTATAATTCTATGACTATAGGCCCCAATAGAAAAAACACAGAGACACATGTCTTCCATCTTTAGCCAAGGGATGAATTCCTACAATTTCATCAAGTACTATAATCCGGCAGGTGTACCTTCTCCTTTTGTTAGATCTAACTAGCACGTTCCAGATCACAGTTAGTCAAGAGTTGCTTTATTGTACGTTTGATAAAGCTTGCGCTAACTCAATGAATAAACTTAGAAAAACTTCCAGTCTAAGGCTAGTAAGAGCCGTGGTTATTTGCGTGCAATGTGTCGTTATGCCTTCACGGACTGTTGAGAACCTTTCCAAACTCTCTCATGACTAACCAGGAGAGTATCACTTGTTTGGGTCACGGATTTTATTCAAACTTTGGGATATGTTTTCTCATGTTAAAATATGAA